>JAKCOZ010000041.1:207500-275000 GCA_022605955.1 Rallus limicola | reverse complement strand
CCTAATCCTAACCCTAACTGAACCCTAAACCTAAACCTAACCCTAACCGTAACCCTAACCCTAACTGAACCCTTACCCTAATCCTAACCCTAACGGAACCCGAACCCTATACATTAACTCTAACACAAACCCTAACCCTAAATGAACAGTAACCCATAACCTAACCCTAACCCTAACCCTAACCCTAAACCTAACTGAACCCTAAACCTAACCCTAAACATAACACTAACCCTAAGCCTAACCCTAACCCTAACTGAACCCAAACCCTAACCCTAACCCTAACACTAACCCTAACAAAACCCTAAACCTAACCCTAAATATAACACTAACCATAACCCTAACCCTAACCCTTACTGAACCCTAACGCTAACCCTAAACCTAACCCTAACTGAACCCTAACCCTAACCCTAAACCGAAACCTAACCCTAAACATAACCCTAACCGTAACCCTAACCCTAACTGAACCCTAACCCTAACCCTAAACCTAAACCTAACTGAACCCTAACCCTAAACCTAACCCTATCCCTAACCCTAACCCTAACCCTAACGCTAACTGAACCCTAGACCTAACCCTAAACCTAACCCTAACACTAACCCTAACTGTAACCTAACCCTAACCCTAACCCTAACCTTAACCCTAACCCTAACTGAACCGTAACCCTAAAGAAAACTGAACCCTAAACCTTACCCTAACCCGAACACTAACACTAACCTTAACTGAACTCTAACCCTAAACCTAACACAAAAACTAACCCTAACACTAAATTTAAACCTAACCCTAACACTAACCCTAAACCAAACTGAACCCTAAACCTAACACTAACCCTAACACTAACCCTAACCCTAACCCTAACCCTAACTGAAACCTAAGCCTAACCCTAACCCTAATCCTAACCCTAACTAAACCCTAAACCTAACTCTAAACCTAACACTAACCATAACCCTAACCCTAACCCTTACTGAACCCTAACGCTAACCCTAAACCTAACACTAACTGAACCCTAACCCTAACCCTAAACCTAATACTAACCCTAAACCTAACCCTAACCGTAACCCTAACCATAACTGAACCCTAACCCTAATCCTAACCCTAACTGAACCCTAACCCTAACCCTAACCCTAACCCTAACGCTAACTGAACCCTAATCCTAACCCTAACCCTAACCCTAACCCAAAACCTAACAGAAAACTAACCCTAACCCTAACCCTAACCCTAACCCTAACTGTACCCTAACCCTAAACCTAAAACTAACCTTAACACTAACCCTAACTGAAACCTAACCCTAAAGCAAACTGAACACTAAACCTTACCCTAACCCTAAACCTAACCCTAACCCTAACTGAACTCTAACCCTAACCCTAAATCTAACCCTAACCCTAAACGTAACCCTAACCCTAACCCTAAACCTAAACCTAACTGAACCCTAAACCTAACCCTTACCCTAACCCTAACCCTAACCCTAACTGAAACCTAACCTTAACCCTAACCCTAACCCTAAACCTAACTCTAACCCTACCTGAACCCTAACCCTAACCCTAACCGTAGCCCTATCCCTAACCCTAATCCTAACCCTAACCCTTACCCTAACTGAACCCTAACCATAACCCTAAACCTAACCCTAACCCTAACGCTAAAACCTAACGCTAACTGAACCCTAAACCTAACCCTAACACTAACCCTAACCCTAACCCTAATTGAACCCTAACACTAACCTTAACCCTAACCCAAACCCTAACCCTAACTGAACCTTAACTATAACCCTAACCCTAACCCTAACCCTAACCCTAATCCTACCTGAACCATAACCCTAAACCTAACCCTAACGCTAACTGAACCCTAACCCTAACCCTAAATCTAACCCTAATCCTAATGCTAACTGAACCCTAACCCTCACCCTAACGCTAATCCTAACCCTAACTGAACCCTAACCCTAACCCTAACTGAACCCTAAACCTAAACCTAACCATAATACTAACTCTAACCCGAACCCTAACCCTAACCCTAACCCTTACTGAACCCAAACCCTAACCCTAACCCTAACACTAACCCTAACTAAACCCTAAACCTAACCCTAAACCTAACACTAACCATAACCCTAACCCTAACCCTTACTGAACCCTAACGCTAACCCTAAACCTAACCCTAACCCTAACTGAACCCTAACCCTAACCCTAACACTAATACTAACGCTAACTGAACCCTAAACCTAACCATAACCCTAACCCTAACCCAAACCCTAACAGAACCCTAACCCTAACCCTAACCCTAACCCTAACCCTAAGTGTACCCTAACCCTAACCTTAACCCTAACCTTAACCCTAACCCTAACTGAACCCTAACCCTACAGCAAACTGAACACTAAAGCTTACCCTAACCCTAACCCTAACCCTAATCCTAACTGAACTCTAAACGTAACCCTAACCCTAACCCTAACCCTAAACCTAAACGTAGCCCTAACCCTAACCCTAACCCTAAAACCAAATGAACCATAAACCTAACCCTAACCCTAACACTAACCCTAACCCTAACCCTTACCCAAACTGAAACCTAACCCTAACCTAACCCTAACCCTAAACCTAACCCTTACCCTAACTGAACCTTAACCATAACCCTAACCCTAACCCTAACCCTAACGGTAACGCTAAACCTAACACTAACTGAACCCTAAACCTAACCCTAACACTAACCCTAACCCTAACCCTAACTGAACCCTAACACTAACCTTAACCCTAACCCAAACCCTAACCCTAACTGAACCCTAACTATATCCCTAACCCTAACCCTAACCCTTACCCTAACGCTAACTTAACCATAAACCTAACTCTAACACTTACCCTAACCCAAACGCTAACAGAAACCTTACCCTTACCCTAACCCTAACCCTAACGCTAACTTCTCCCTAACCCTAACCCTAACTGTAATCCTAACTGAACCCTAACCCTAACGTTAACCCTAACCCTAACTGAACCCTAACCCTAAAACTAATCCTAACCCTAACCCTTACCCTAACGCTAACTGAACCATAAACCTAACCCAAACCCTAATCCTAACCCTAACCCTAATCCTAACCCTAACTGAACCCTAACCCTAAACCTAACCCTAACCCTAACCCTAACCCTAACCTTAACCCTAACGCTAACTGAACCCTAAACCTAAACCTAACCCTTACCCTAACACAAACCCTAACAGAACCCTTACCCTAACTCTAACCCTAACCATAACCCAAACCCTAACTGCTCCCTAAGCATAACCCTAACCCTAATCCTCAATGAAACCTAATCCTAACACTAACCCTTACCCTAACCTTAACCCTAACCCTAACTGAACCCTAACCCTAAAGCTAGCTGAACCCTAAACCTAACCCTAACACTAACCGTAACCCTAATCCTAACTGAACCCTAAACCTAACCCTAACCCTAACACAATCCCTAACAGAACCCTTACCTAACCCTTACTGAACCCCAAATCTAACCCTAACCCTAACCCTAACCCTAACCCTAAACCTAACTAAACCCTAACCCTAACCCTTACCCTAACAATAAGCCTAACCCTAACCCTAACCCTAACCCTAACCCTAACTCTAACCATAACCCTAACTGAACCCTAACCCTAACCCTAACCCTAAACCTAACCCTAACCCTATCCCTGACTTTAATCCTAACTGAACCCTAACCCTAACCCTAACCCTATTCCTAACCCTAATCCTAACCCTAACCCTTACACTAAGTGAACACTAACCACAATCCTAATCCTAACCCTAACCCTAACCCTTACCCTAACGCTAACTGAACCATAAACCTAACTCTAACCCTTACCCTAACCCAAACCCTAGTCCTAACCCTAACTGAACCCTAACCCTAACCCTAACCCTTACCCTAACCCTAACCCTAACCTTAACCCTAACGCTAACTGAACCCTAAACCTAAACCTAACCCTTACCCTAACACAAACCCTAACAGAACCCTTACCCTAACTCTAACCCTAACCCTAACCCTAACCCTAACTGCTCCCTAAGGCTAACCCTAACCCTAATCCTCAATGAAACCTAATCCTAACACTAACCCTTACCCTAACCTTAACAATAACCCTAACTGAACCCTAACCCTAAAGCTAAATTAACCCTAAAACTAACCCTAAACCTAACCGTAACCCTAATCCTAACTGAACCATAAACCTAACCCTAACCCTAACCCAAACCCTTACAGAACCCTTACCTAACCCTTACTGAACCCCAAATCGAACCCTAACCCTAACCCTAACCCTAACCCTAAACCTAACTAAACCCTAACCCTAACCCTTACCCTAACACTAAGCCTGACTGAATCAGGCCTGAATCATGCCTAACTGAATCAGGCATGGTATCACACAAGGCAAAAACATCAGAGCTGCTAATCCACACATCATATAGAATAAAAGGCGTTTTAGCCGGGGCTCCTGGCAACCAGGACCACAGATAGATGTCCCAGCCGTTCCATGTTTGGACAGGAATATGGGCTAGCTTTCGGATATTTGTTGTCAGTTGTGTGACTACTTCACCCACATCACGGATTTGCAAACAACAGTTAGAAATATTTAATTTCCCACATACTCCTCCCTCTTCAGCCAGAAGGTAATCTAAAACCATGCGGTGTTGCAGGATCGCAGAATTGCTCGCAATTTGTCCTGGGCTGAGGGGTGTAACAACCCATGGCCAGCTTGATAGACCGAAGGGTCCACCACATACCCAGCAATGGCTTAAATGGAAAGCTTTACTTACAGATTTGGCTAACAGGATAAACTCATTATTTTCAAATCCAGGTGGAGTCAACTGATCTCGACTTGCATAAGCAAGGACAAAAAGAAATATTGCTGCTACAAATGTAGGCATCCTCGCAGTGTTTGTTGGTTCAAAAAAACAAACTCGCTTCTCGGTGAGAAACAAACAAACAAACAAACAAAAGGTGTTAAAGTCCAAGGAAGGCAGTGTGGAGGGGCGGGGGGGGGGGGGGGGGGGGGAGGAGGAGGGAATGGGCGAGCAGGGTGCTCTCTCACCGCTTCCGCGGCAGAGGGGAGGAGGGGGGGGGGGAGGGAGGTGAGCAGGGTTGGTTACTGGATAGAGAGAGAGAGAGTTTGCACTCTCTTCCAGCAGATAAAAAACAAAAACCAAACCAAACAATTAAAAAAAAGAGGCGGTGGGGGACAAAACTGAACTTGGTTCCTTCTAGGGAACTGACACTAGGTGGTTATTAGAAGGATGGAATAATCCACCTAGTATTGATCTTGTATTCTTTCCCATGAGCATCTTTTGCTTGTATTTTTGACACTGTGTGATGTTACAGGGAATGTTTCCTTTTGGCTGCTTGGGGGAGATGTCAGTTCTGTGCGTTTTAAAACTTTTGGATCGGGTCTGGCATATGACGTAGTCACAGGACCGTATTTTCTCCTGTAATTAATCAATTCCTGAGCAACCTCTCCCCAAGTCCACACTTTCTTTCCCGGAGATCGATTATTAGGGGTCACCATTCCTTCTAATGCAGTGGCAACTCTCTCCCCTGGAGGTATTGCCTGTATTTTCTCTTGCAATTGAATGCCAATTGGTTTCAGAGTTTTGGGGAGTCCTCTTATAAGAGGAGTCATACGGTCTGGATCGACCGGCATCATCATTGGAGATTCATATTTAGGTTCGAGTTCCCGATCATATATCATTTGCAGGCATGCTGCTTTTTGTACACTTTCTACTAATTGATCAACTGTTCCTACAATTGCAAGGGGATCGCCTCTCTCTAAAGGGTTAAGTCCTCCAGCCCAAAAAGCTGCTCTCTGGGTCAGGGACCAAGGTGCAGAGTGGTTTCCCTTTCCCAGACCGTACTTTTGCATCTTTTCGTAAAGCAGTGGTTCGGTCTGTCACACTCTGCAGGTTATACCAATTCTTCTGTGCCCAGTCCATGCCTGGTACAGAAGGACGGGTAAGATGTTTCTCTAAAAGATCATACAACACATTTTCACCCATATTAAACAAATTGGACATACAAACAAAAAAAAAAACAAAACAAAACAAACCGGAGTGATGCTTTAAACAAAGACTTCACTCCTCCCGTCCCGAAGGACATACACACAAAAGGAAAGAAACTGGAGCAAAACTTTAAACAAAAGGTTCACTCCTCCCGTCCCGAGGGACATCCACAAAAAGGAAAGGGGGTGATAAACCGGAGTGACACTTTAAGCAAAAGGTTCACTCCTCCCGTCCCGAGGGACACACATACAAAAAAAACAACAAACCAGAGTGACACTTTAAACAAAATGCACACTCCTCCCGTCCCGAGGGACACACATACAAAAAAAAACAAACCGGAGTGATGCTTTTAAACAAAAAGTTCACTCCTCCCGTCCCGAGGGACACACATACAAAAAAAAACAAACCGGAGTGATGCTTTAAACAAAATGCACACCCCTCCCGTCCCGAGGGACACACACACAGAAAGAAAGGGGGTGAAATATCAAAGAAACCGGAGTGCCACTTTAAACAAAATGCACACTCCTCCCGTCCCGAGGGACAAACATACAAAAGGAAAGTGGGTGAAATATGCGGCACTCTCACTTCAGGGAATCCTGTCCGTGACGCCAATTAAATGTCCCGTTCCGGAATAGCCCGGTCAGGGGCGAGATTCTTTTATAATTCCCAGAGTGAGATTAAGACACAAACGAGGTCAAATGCCGTATCATAAGGAAGTTTAATTGTTACATCAAAATTCGCAAAAGGTGTTAGAGAGTGAGAGAGAAGGAAAGAAAAGAGAAAGAAAGGTAAAGGAGTTTAAAGTTATAGGAAAGTTATAGCTACCACCACGGATTCCCATGATGTCTTGCGGGACCGACTCGACTTCACTTCATGGTGGGGGAAGTTCCGCTGAATGAATTGGTGTTTGACTTTTTATAGAGGAAAGGTGTTTGGAATTCTTAACACCCATACATATGCATGACCTGTCCCGCTTCGTATTCAAATTAGCTTCATGGCTTCATTTCCATAAATCCCTCCTCATGGCGCAGGCGCAATGCTCTCTGGTGGTCGTGAGTTGGGGTCTTCAGGATGAAGGCCTGTAGTCTTCATCAGGTTAAACTTTTCACCTCTCTTCTTGACGCATGCGTAGTCACCAATATCCCAGCTGGACATTGTCATTATCAGAGGTATCTCCTCTAACAACCTTCAAGTGCCAAATGGTCCTTCGTAATTGGCACTAAAGTGATTTAGTCCTTGGAAATGTTTCCTCCTTAAATTCCTTAGCACAGGGCTTCTATTGATAAGGACTAAGGTTTATTATTTGTCCAGACCTTGGAAATGTAACTCGTTAAACTTCTGTTTGTAAAGCATCCTATTATTTATGGATGCTCATCCCACCATCAGTCAGAGACAGGCATCTATTGAAGGATTTACGGAGTTTTTGGAAACTCTGTGGCTTGCACTAAGGAATTTACTTACACCCTGTCCCTAACACTAACCCGAACTCTAACTGAACCCTAAACCTAACCCTAAACCTAAACCTAACTGAACCCTAACGCTAAGCGTAACCCTATCCCTAATACTAACCCGAACGCTAACTGAACCCTACACCTAACACTAACCCTAAAACTAACCCTAACCCTAACACTAACCCTAACCGTAATCCTAACCCTAACTGAACCCTAACCCTAACCCTAACAGTAACACTAACGCTAACCATAACAGAACCCTAACTCTAACCCTAACCCTAACCCTAATCCTAACGCTAACTGAAACCTAAACCTAACGCTAACCCTAACCCTAATCTTTACACTAAACCTAACCCTAACCCTAACCCTAACTATAAGCCTAACCCTAACCCTAAGCCTAAGTGAACCCTAACCCTAACCCTAACTCTAACCCTAACCCTTACCCTAACCCTTACCCTAACTGAACCATAAACCTAACCCTAACCCTAACCCTAAAGCTAACCCCAACTGAAACCTAACCCTGACTCTAACCCAAACCCTAACCCTAACTGAACCCTAATCCTAAACCTAAAACTAACCCTAACTTTAACACCTAACCCTAACCCTAAACCTTACACTAAAACTAACCATAACCCTAACGGAACCCCATCCCTAACACTAACCCTAACGCTAATCCTAACTGAACCCTAACCCGGACCCTAACCCTAACCCTAAACCAAATTGAACCCTAACCCTAACCCTAACCCCTAACCCTAACCCTAACCCTAATCCTAACCGTAACACTAACTGAACCCTAACCCTAACTCTAACACTAACCGTAACGCTAACCCTAAACATAACTGAACCCTAAACCCAACCCTAACCCTAACCCTAACGCTAACTGAACCCTAACCCTAACCCTAAACCTAACCCTAACTCTAACCCTAACTGAACCCTAAACCTATCCCTAATCCTAACCCTAACCATAACCCTAACTGAACCCCAACGCTAAGCCTAAAACTAATCCTAATCCTATCCCTAACCCTAACCCGAACGCTAACTGAAACCTAAACCGAACCCTAAACATAAACCTAACACTAAACCTAACTCTAACCCTATCCCTAATCCTATCCCTAACTGAACCCTAACCCTAACCCTAACCCTAAACTTAACGCTAACAGAACCATAAACCTAATCCTAACGGTAATGCTAACCCTAACCCTAACCCTAACACAAACCCTAACCCTAACCATAACTGAACCCTAACCCTAACCCTAACCCTAACCCTAACGCTAAGTGAACACTAACCCTAACCCTTAGCATAAACCTAACCCTAACGCTAAATGAACACTAACCCTAACCCAATCCCTAACCCTAACCCTAACCCTAAACCTAACTGAAACTTAACACTATCCCTAATCCAAACCCTAACCCTAACAGAACCCTAACCCTAACCGTAACCCTAACCCTAACCCTAACCCAAACTGTACCCTAACCCTAACCCTAAACCTAACCCTAACTCTTACTGAACCCTAAACCTAACCCTATCCCTAAGTCTAACCCTAACCCTAAGAGAACCCTAACTCTAACCTTAACCCCAACCCAAACACTAACCCTAACTTAACGCTAACACTTACCCTAACGCTATCCCTAACCCCAATTGAACCCTAACCCTAACCCTTACCCTAACCATTACCCTAACTGAACCCTAAACCTAAGCCTAACCCTAAACCTAACGCTAACACTAACACTAACCCTAACCCTAATCCTAACCCTAACTGAACCCTAACCCTAACCCTAACCCTAACACTAACACTAACCTTAACTGAACCCTAACCCTAACCCTAACCCTAACACTAACCCTAACCCTAACACTAACGCTAAAGCTAAGTGAACCCTAACCCTAACCCTAACCCTAACCCTAACCCTAACCCTAACCCTAACCCTAACCCTAATGCTAACTGAACCCTAACCATAACCCTAACCCTAACCCTAACCCTAACCCAAACCATAACTGAACCCTAACCCTAACCCTAACTCTAACTGAACCCTAAACCTAACACTAACCCTAACCCTAAACCTAACCCTAACCCTAACCCTAACTGAACCCTAACTATAACCCTAACAGTAACCCGAACCCTAACCCTAACCGTAACTGAAACATAGCCGTAACCCTAACCCTAAACCTAACCCTAACCCTAACCTAAACTGAACCCTAAAATTATTCCTAATCGTAACCCTAACCCTAACCCTAACTGAACCCTAAACCTAACCCTAACGCTAAACCTAACGCAAACTGAACCCTAAACCTAACCCTAAATCCGAACCCTAACCCTAACCCTAACCCTAAACTTAATCCTAACCCATACCCTAACCCTAACTGAACCATAACCCTTACCCTAACCCTAACCCTAACCCTAACCCAAACTGAACCCTAACCCTAAGCCTAACACTAACCCTAACCCTATCCCTAACACTAACCCGAACGCTAACTGAACCCTAAACCTAACCCTAACCCTAAACCTAACCATAACCCTAACACTAACACTAACTGTAATCCTAACCCTAACTGAACCCTAACCCTGACCCTAACACTAACACTAACGCTAACCATAACTGAACCCTAACCCTAACCCTAACCCTAACAATAAGGCTAATGCTAAGTGAACTCTAACTCTAACCCTAACCCTAACCCTAATCCTAACTCTAACCCTAACCATAACCCTAACAGAACCCTAACCCTAACCCTAACCCTAACCCTAACTCTAACCCTAACTGAACTCCAACACTATCCCTAATCCTAACACTAACCCTAACCCTAACCCTAACTGAAACCTAACCCTAACCCTAACCCTAACCCTAACCCTAACTTAACCCTAATCCTAACCATAACCCTAACACTAACTGAACCCTAACCCTAACCCTAACCCTAAACCTAACCCTAACGCTAACTGAACCCTAACCCTTACCCTAACCCTAACTCTAACCCTAATTGAGCCCTAACCCTATCCTTAAGCAAAACCCTAACCCTAACCCTAACCCTAACCGAACCCTAACCCTAACCATAACCCTAACCCTAACCCTAACCCTAACCCTAACCCTAACATAACCCTAACCCTAACCCTAAGCCTAACACTAACACTAACTGAACAATAACCCTTATCCTAACACTAACCCTAACCCTAACCCTATCCCTAACCATAACTTAAACCTGAACCTAACCCAGAACCTAACCCTAACCCTAACCCTAACCCTAACTGAATGCAAACCCTAACCCTAACGCTAACTGAACCCTAATACTAACACAAACGCTAATGCTAAGTGAACCCTAACCCTAACCCTAACTCTAATCCTAACGCTAACTGAACCCTAATCCTAAACCTAACCCTAACCCTTACCATAACCTAACACTAAACGTAACCCTAAACCTAACCCGAAACTTAACCCTAACCCTAACCCTAACCCTAACACTAAACCTAACTGAACCCTAACCCTAAAACTAACCCTAACCCTAACCATAACTGAACCCTAACACTAACCTTAACCCTATCCCAAACCCTAACCCTAACTGTACCCTAACTATAACCCTAACCCTAACCCTAACCCTAACCCTAACCCTAACTGAACCCTTACCCAAACCCTAACTGAACCCTAACCCTAACCCTAACCCTAACCCTAACCCTAACCCTAACACTAAACCTAACTGAACCCTAACCCTAAAACTAACCCTAACCCTAACCATAACTGAACCCTAACACTAACCTTAACCCTATCCCAAACCCTAACCCTAACTGTACCCTAACTATAACCCTAACCCTAACCCTAACCCTAACCCTAACCCTAACTGAACCCTAACCCAAACCCTAACTGAACCCTAACCCTAACCCTAACCCTAACCCTAACCCTAACCCTAACCCTAACCCTAACTGAACCCTAACACTAAACTTAACCCTAACCCAAACCCTAAACCTAACTGAACCCTAACTATAACCCTAACCCTAACCCTAAACTTAACCCTAACTGAACCCTAACCCTAACCCTAATAGTAACCCTAACCCTAACCCTAACCATAACTGAACCCTAAACCTAACCCTAACCCTAACGATAACGTTAATTTAACCATAACGCTAAACCTAACCCTAATCCTAACACTAACTGAACCCTAACCCTAACCCTAACCCTAAACCTGACCCTAACCCTAACTGAACCCTAAACCTATCCCTAATCCTAACCCTAACCCTAACCCTAACTGAACTCTAAACCTAACCCTAACCCTAACCCTAAAGCTAACTGAACCCTTAACCTAACTCTAACCCTAACCCTAACCCTAATCCTAACCCCAACACTAACCATAACCCTAACCCTAACCCTAACCCTAACTTTAACCCTAACCCATAACCTAACGCTAACTGAACAATAACCCTTAAACTAATCCTAACCCTAACCCTAACCCTAACCCTAACTGAACCCTAAACCTAACCCTAATCCTAACCCTTACCCTAACCGAACCCAAAACCTAACCGTAACCCTAACCCTAAACCTAACCCTAACCCTAACCCTAACCCTAACACTAACCCTAACCCTAACCCTAACCCTAACCCTAACGGAACACTAACCCTCACCCTACCCCTAACCCTAACTCTAACCCTAACTGAACCATAACCCTAACCCTAACACTAATGCTAAGTGAACCCTAAACCTAACCTTAACCCTAACCCTAATCCTAACGCTAAGTGAACCCTAACCCTAACCTTAACCCTAACCCTTACGCTAAACATAACTTGAACTGAACCCTAAACCTAACACTAACCCTAACCCTAACCCTATCCCTAACTGAACCCTAACACTAACCTTAACCCTAACCCAAACCATAACCCTATTTGAACACTAACTATAACCCTAACCCTAACCCTAACCCTAACCCTAACCCTAATCCTAACCCTAACCCTAACCCTAACCCTAACCCTAACCCTAATTGATCCCTAACCCTAACCCTAACCCTAACCCTAACTGAACCCTAACACTATCCCTAAACCTAAACCTAACCCTAAACCTATCCCTAACTGAACCTTACCCTAATCCTAACCCTAACCCTAACACTAACTGAACCCTACCCTAACCCAAACCCTAATCCTAACTGAACCCTAACAATAACCCTAACACTAACCGTAACCCTAACCCTAACATTAACGCTAACTAAACCCTAAACCTAACCCTAACCCTAACCCTAAACCTAACCCCTAAACCTAACCTTAAACCTAACACTAACCATAACCCTAATCCTAACCCGTACCCTAACCCTAACCCTAACCCTCACTGAACCCTAACCCTAACCCTAACCCTAACCATAACCCTAAACCTAACTCTAACTCTATCCCTAATCCTAACTCTAACTGAACCCTAACACTAACTCTAACCCTAACCCTATTATAACCCTAAACGTAACGCTAACTGAACCATAAACCTAACCCTAATCGTAACGCTAACACTAACCCTAACCCTAACCCTAACCCTAACCCTAAGTGAACTCTAACCCTAACCCTAACCATAAACCTAACCCTAACGCTAACTGAACACTAACCCTAACACAAACCCTAACCCTAACCCTAACCCTAAACCTAACTGAAACTTAACACTATCCCTAATCCTAACCATAACCCTAACCCTAACCCTAACCCTAACTGAACCCCAACTCTAAGCCTAAGACTAACCCTAATCCTATCCCTAACCCGAATGCTAACTGAACCCTAAACCTAACCCTAAACCTAACCCTAACCCTAACTCTAACCCTAACCCTAAACCTAACCCTAACGGAACCCCAACTCTAAGCCTAAGACTAACCCTAATCCTATCCCTTACCCTAACCCGAATGCTAACTGAATCCTAAACCTAACCCTAAACCTAACCCTAACCCTAACCCTAACCGTAACCCTAACCCTAACCTAACCATAAACCTAACACTAACTGAACCATAAACCTAACCCTAACCGTAACACTAACCCTAACCCTAACCTTAACACTAACCCTAACCCTAACCATAACTGAACCCTAACCCTAACCCTAACCCTAACCCTAATCTTAACACTAACCCTAACCCTAACAATAACTGAACCCTAACCCTAACCCTAACCCTAACGCTAAGTGAACCCTAACCCTAACCATATACCTAACCCTAACGCTAACTGAACACTAATCCTAAACCAAACCCTAACCCTAACCCTAATCCTAAACCTAACTGAAACTTAACACTATCCCTCATCCTAACCCTAAACCTAACTCTAACCCTAACTGAACCCTAACACTAAACCTAATCCTAACCCTAACCCTAACCCTAACTGAAGCCAAACCCTAACCCTAACCCTAACCCTAACCCTAAACCTAACTGAACCGTAAACCTAACCCTAACTCTAACCCAAAACCTATCCATAACTGACAGCTAAACGTAACCCTAACCCTAACCCTAAACCTAACAGAACCCTAACCCTAACCCTAACCCTAATCCTAACCCTAACCCTAACTGAACCCTAACACTAACCCTAACCTTATCCCTAACCCTAATCCTAACCCTAACCCTCACCCTAACTTAACCCTAACCCTAACACTAACCCTAACCCTAACACTAACTGAACCCTAACACTAACCTTAACCCTAACCCAAACCCTAACCCTAACTGAACCCTAACTATAACCCTAAACCTAACCCTATCCCTAACTGAACACTAACACTAACCCTAACCCTAACCATAACCCTAACTAAATCAAAACCTAACCCTAACCCTAACCTTACCCCTAACCCTAATTGAACCCTAATCCTAAAGCTAATTGAACCATAAATCTAACCCTAACCCTAACCCTAACCCAAACCCTAACAGAACCCTTACCGTAAGCGTAAACCTAACCCTAACCCTAACCCTAACCCTAACTGCAACCTAACCCTAACCCTAACCCTAACCCTATCCCTAACTGAACACTAACACTAACCATAACCCTAACCCTAACCCTAACTAAATCCTAAACCTAACCCTAACCCTAACCTTACCCCTAACCCTAATTAAAACCTAACCCTAAAGCTAATTGAACCATAAACCTAACCCTAACCCTAACCCTAACTCTAACCCTAACTGAACACTAACCCTAACCCTAACCCTAAGCCTAACCCTAAACCTAACTGAACCCTAAACATAACCCTAACCCTAACACTAACCCTAACCCTAACCCTAACCATAACCCTAACCCTAACTGAATCCTAACCTAACCCTAACCCTAACCCTAACCCTATCCCTAACCCTAATCCTAACTGAACCCTAACCCTAACCCTTACCCTATCCCTAACCCTAATCCTAACCATAACCCTTACCCTAACTGAACCCTAAACATAACCCTAACCCTAACCCCAACCCTAACCCTAACGCTAACTCTAACGCTAACTAAACCTTTAACCTAACACTAACCTTAACCCTAACACTAACCCTAACCCTAACTGATCCCTAACTAAAACCGTAAACCTAACCCTAACCCTAACCCTATCCCTAACCCTAATCCTAACCCTAACCCTTACCCTAAATGAACCCTAACCATAACCCTAAAACTAACCCTAACCCTAACCCTAACGCTAACGCTAAATGAACCCTAAACCTAACCCTAACACTAATCCTAACCCTAACCCTAACTGAACCCTAACACTAACCTTAACCCTAACCCTAAACCTAACTGAACCCTAAACCTAACCCTAACCCTAAAACTAACCCTAACCCTAACCCTAAACCTAACGCTAACAATAAGTGAACCCTAAACCTAACCCTAAATCTAACCCTAATCCTAACGCTAACTGAACCCTAACCCTCACCCTAAACCTAACACTAACCCTAACACTAACCATAACCCTAACCCTAACACTTACTGAACCCTAAAGTTAAACCTAACCCTAATTGAATCCTAACCCTAACTCTAACCCTAACCCTAACCCTAACGCAAAACCTAACAGAACCCTTACCGTAACCATAACCCTAACCCTAACCCTAACCCAAACCATAACCCTAACTGCACCATACCCCTAACCCTAACCCTAAACCTAACCCTAATTGAACACTAACCCTAACCCTAACCCTAACTAAATCCGAACCCTAACCCTAAAACTAACCCTAACCTTAACCCTAACCCTAATTGAACCCTAACCCTAAAGCTAACTGAACCATAAACCTAACCCTAACCCTAACCCTAACCCTAACCCTAACTGAACACTAACCAAAACAATAACCCTAACCTTAACCCTAACCCTAAACCTAACTGAACCCTAAACATAACCCTAACACTAACACTAACCCTAACCCTAACTATAACCCTAACCCTAACTGAACCCTAACCTAACCCTAACCCTAACCCTAACCCTAACCTTAACCCTAATCCTAACTGAAACCTAACCCTAAACCTTACCCTATCCCTAACCCTAATCCTAAACCTAACCCTTACCCTAACTGAACCCTATCCATAACCCTAACCCTAACCCTAACCCTAACCATAACGCTAACTCTAATGCTAACTGAACCTTAAACCTAACACTAACCCTAACCCTAACTGAACCCTAACTAAAACCCTAACCCTAACCCTAACCCTAACCCTATCCCTAACCCTAATCCTAACCCTAACCCTTATCCTAACTGAACCCAAACCACAACCCTAACCCTAACCCTAACCCTAAGGCTAACTCTAAGGCTAACTGAACCCTAAACCTATCCCTAACCCTAACA
This sequence comes from Rallus limicola, assembly GCA_022605955.1. Classification (NCBI taxonomy): domain Eukaryota; kingdom Metazoa; phylum Chordata; class Aves; order Gruiformes; family Rallidae; genus Rallus; species Rallus limicola. The sequence continues at coordinate 258,831 of JAKCOZ010000041.1, read as the reverse complement.
CTAACCCTAACCCTAACACTAACCCTAACCCTAACCATAACTGAAATGTAACCCTAACCCTAACCCTAACCCTAAACCTAAACATAACTCTAACGCTAAGTGAACACTAACCCTTACCCTAACCCTAACCCTAACCCAAACCCTAACAGAACCCTTAGCGTAACCATAAACCTAGCCCTAACCCTAACCCTAACCCTAACCCTAACCCTAACCCTAACTGAACCCTAACACTAAACTTAACCCTAACCCAAACCCTAACCCTAACTGAACCCTAACTATAACCCTAACCCTAACCCTAACCCTAACTTTAACTGAACCCTAAACCTAATCCTAACTCTAAGACTAACCATAAACCTAACCCTTACTGAACCCTAACGCTAACTCTAAACCTAACCCGAACTGAACCCTAAACCTAACCCTAACCGTAACCCTAACCCTAACTGAACCCTAACCCTAAACCTAACCCTAACGCTTACTGAACCATAAACCTAACCCTAACCCAAACCCTAACCCTAACTGAACCCTAACTATAACCCTAACACTAACCCTAACCCTAAATTTAACTGAACCCTAAACCTAATCTTAACTCTAAGACTAACCATAAACCTAACTAAACCCTAAACCTAACCCTAACCCTAACACTAACCCTAACCCTAACCCTAACCCTAACCCTAACCCTAACCCTAAACCTAACCCTAACTTCACCCTTAACCTAAACCTAACACTAACCCTAACCCTAACCCTAACTGAACCCTAACAATAACCTTAACCCTAACCCAAACCCTAACCCTAACTGAACCCTAACTATAACCGTAAACCTAACCCTAACCCTAATCCTAACTGAACCCTTACCCTAACCATAACACTAACACTAATCCTAACCCTAAACCTAACTGAACCCTAAACCTAACCCTAACCCTAAAACTAACCCTAACCCTAACCCTAACCCTAACGCTAACAATAAGTGAACCCTAACCCTAACCCTAAATCTAACCCTAATCCTAACGCTAACTGAACCCTAACCCTCACCCTAAACCTAAACCTAACCCTAACACGAACCCAAACCCTAACAGAACCCTTACCGTAACCCTAACCCTAACCCTAACCCTAACTCAACCCTAACTATAACCCTAACCCTAACCCTAACCCTAATCCTAACTGAACCCTTACCCTAACCATAACACTAACCCTAACCCTAACCCTAAATCTAACCCTAATCCTAACGCTAACTGAACCCTAACACTCACCCTAAACCTAAACCTAACCCTAACACGAACCCAAACCCAAACAGAACCCTTAGCGTAACCCTAACCCTAACCCTAACCCTAAACCTAACCTTAACCCTAACCCTAACTGAAACCAAACCCTAACCCTAACCCTAACCCTAACCCTAACTAAACCATAAACCTAACCCTAAAACTAACACTAATCATAACCCTAACCCTAACCCTTACTTAACCCTAACGCTAACCCTAAACCTAACCCTAACTGAACCCTAACCCTTACCCTAAACATAAATCTAACCCTAAACCTAACCCTAACCGTAACCTTAACCATAACTAAACCCTAACCCTAACCCTAACTGAACCCTAACCCTAACCCTAACCCTAACCATAACCCTAACCCTAACGCTAACTGAACCCTAATCCTAACCCTAACCCTAACCCTAACCCAAACCCTAACAGAACCCTAACCCTAACCCTAACCCTAACCCGAACCCTAACCCTAACTGTACCCAAACCCTAAACCTAACCCTAACCTTAACACTAACCCTAACTGAACCCTAACCCTAAAGCAAACTCGACACTAAACCTTACCCTGACCCTAACCCTAACCCTAACCCTAACTGAACTCTAACCCTAAGCCTAACCCTAACCCTAACACTAAACGTAACCCTAAGCCTATCCCTAACCCTTAACCTAACTGAAACCTAAACCTAACCCTAACCATAACACTAACCCTAAGCCTAACCCTAACCTTTACCCTAAACCTAACTGAACCCAAACCCTAACACTAACCCTAACATTAACCCTAACTAAACCCTAAACCTAACCCTAAACCTAACACTAACCATAACCCTAACCCTTACTGAACCCTAAAGCTAACCCTAAACCTAACCCTAACTGAACCCTAAACCTAACCCTAAACCTAACCCTAACCCTAAGCCTAAGCCTAACCGTAACCCTAACCCTAACCCTAACCCTAACCCTAACCCTAACCCTAACGCTAACTGAACCCTAAACCTAACACTAACCCTAACCCTAATCCAAACCCTAACAGAACCCTAACCCTAACCCTAACCTTAACCCTAACCCTAACTGAACCCTAACCCTAAAGAAAACTGAACCATAAACCTTACACTAACCCTAACCCTAACCCTAACCCTAACTGAATTTTAACACTAACCCTAACTCAAACCCTAACCCTAAACCTAAACGTAACCCTAACCCTAACCCTAACCCTAACCCTAACCCTAAACCTAACTGAACCCTAAACCTACCCTAACCCTAACACTAACCCTAACACTAACCCTAACACTAACTGAAACCTAACCCTAACCCTAACCCTAATCCTAACTGAACCCTAACCCTAACCCTAACCCTAACACTAACCCTAACCCTAACTGAAACCTCACCCTAACCCTAACCCTAACCATAACCCTAACTGCTCCCTAACCCTAACCCTAACCCTAATCCTAACTGAACCCTAACGCTAACCCTAACCCTTACCCTAACCTTAACCCTAACCCTAACTGAACCCTAACCCTAAAGCTAACTGAACCAAAAACTTAACCCTAAGCCATACCGTAACCCTAAACCTTACTGAACCCTAAACCTAACCCTAACCCTAACCCTAACCCTAACCCTAAACCTAACTAAACCCTAAACCTAACCCTAACCCTAACACTAAGCCTAACCCTAACCCTAACCCTAACCCTAACCCTAACCCTAACCCTAAATGAAACCTAACCCTAACCCTAACCTTAACTCTAACCCTAACTGAACCCTAACCTTAAAGCAAACTGAACCCTAAACCTTAAACTAACCCTAAAACTAACACTAACCCTAACTGAACTCTAACCCTAACCCTAACCCAAACCCTAACTGAAACCTAACCCTAACCCTAACCTTAACTCTAACCCTAACTGAACCCTAACCCTTATGCAAACTGAACCCTAAACCTTACACTAACCCTAAAACTAACCCTAACCCTAACTGAACTCTAACCCTAACCCTAACCCAAACCCTAACCCTAAACCTAAACGTAACCATAACCCTAAACCTAACCCTAAACCTAACTGAACCCTAAACCTAACCCTAACCCTAACACTAACCCTAACCCTAACCCTAACCCTAACTGAAACCTAACCCTAACCCTAACCCTAATCCTAACTGAATCCTAACCCTAACCCTAACCTTAACCCTAACCCTAACTGAACCCTAACCCTAAACATAACTGAACCCTAAACCTAACCCTAACCCTAACACTAACCCTAACCCTAACTGAAACCTAAACCTAACCCTAACCCTAACCATAACCCTAACCATAACCCTAAACCTATCCCTGACCCTAATCCTAACTGAACCCTATCCCTAACCCTAACCCTATCCCTAAACCTAACCCTAACCCTAACCATAACCCTAACTCTAATTCTAAGGCTAACTGAACCCTAAACATAACACTAACCCTAATACTAACACTGACCCTAACACTAACCCTAACTGAACCCTAACACTAACCTTAACCCTTACCCAAACCCTAACCCTAACTGAACCCTAACTATAATCCTAACCCTAACCCTAACCCTAAACCTAACTGAACCCTAAACCTAACCCTATCCCTAACACTAACCCTAACGCTAACTGAACCCTAATCCTAACCCTAACCCTGACCCTAATCCTAACTGTAACTTAACCCTAAACCTAACCCTAACCTTAACACTAACCCTAACTGAACCCTAACCCTAAAGCAAACTGAACACTAAACCTTATACTAACCCTAACCCTAACCCTAACCCTAACTGAACTCTAAACCTAACCCTAACCCTACCCCTAAACATAACCCTAACCCTAACCCTAAACCTAACTGAACCCTAAACCTAACCCTTACCCTAACACTAACCCTAACCCTAACCCAAACCCTAACCCTAACTGAAACCTAACCCTAACCCTAACCCTAACCCTAAACCTAACCCTAACCCTAACTGAACCCTAACCCTAACCCTAACCCTAGCCCTATCCCTAACCCTAATCCTAACCCTAAATCTTACCCTAACTGAACCCTAACCCTAACCCTAACCCTAACCCTAACCCTAACCCAAACCAAAACCCTAACCCTAACTGAACCCTAAATATAACCCTAACCCTAACCCTAACCCTAATCCTACCTGAACCCTTACCCTAACCCTAACACTAACGCTATGTGAACCCTAACCCTAACCCTAAATTAACCCTAATCCTAATGCTAACTGAACCCTAACCTTCACCCTAACCCTAATCCTAACCCTAACTGAACCCTAACCCTAACGCTAACTGAACCCTAAACCTAACCCTAACCATAATACTAACCCTAACCCGAACCCTAACCCTAACCCTAACCCTTACTGAACCCAAACCCTAACCCTAACCCTAACACTAACCATAACTAAACCCTAAACCTAACCCTAAACCTTATACTAACCATAACCCTAACCCTAACCCTTATTGAACCCTAACGCTAACCCTAAACCTAACCCTAACTGAACCCTAACTCTAACCCTAAACCTAACCCTAACCCTAAACCAAACCCTAACCGTAACCCTAACCATAACTGAACCCTAACCCTAACCCTAACCCTAACTGAACTCTAACCCTAACCCTAACACTAATACTAACGCTAACTGAACCCTAAACCTAACCATAACCCTAATCCTAACCCAAACCCTAAAAGAACCCTAACCCTAACCCTAACCTTAACCCTATCCCTAACTGAACCCTAACCCTACAGCAAACTGAACACTAAAGCTTACCCTAACCCTAACCCTAACCCTAACCCTAACCCTTACCCTAACTGAAACCTAAACCTAAATCTAACCCTAACCCTTAACCTAACCATTACCCTAACTGAACCTTAACCCTAACCCTAACCCTAACCCTAACCCTAACGCTAACGCTAAACCTAACGCTAACTGAACCCTAAACCTAAACCTAACACTAACCCTAACCCTAACCCTAACTGAACCCTAACACTAACCTTAACCCTAACCCAAACCCTAACCCTAACTGAACCCTAACTATATCCCTAACCCTAACCCTAACCCTAACCCTAACGCTAACGCTAAGTGAACCCTAACCCTAAATCTAACCCTAATCCTAACGCTAACTGAACACTAACCGTCACCCTAACCCTAATCCTAACCCTAACTGAACACTAACCCTAACCCTAAGCCTTACCCTAACGCTAACTGAACCATAAACCTAATTCTAACCCTTACCCTAACCCAAACCCTAACAGAAACCTTACCCTTACCCTAACCCTAACCCTAACCCTAACCCTAACTTCTCCCTAACCCTAACCCTAACCCTTATCCTAACCCTAACTGAACCCTAACCCTAACCCAAACCCTAACCCTAACCCTAACCATAACCCTAACTCTAACTGAACCCTAAACATAAACATAACCCTTACCCTAACACAAACCCTATCAGAACCCTTACCCTAACCCTAACCCTAACCCTAACCCTAACTTCTCCCTAACCCTAACCCTAACCCTAATCCTAAATGAAACCTAATCCTAACACTAACCCTTACCCTAACCTTAACCCTAACCCTAACTGAACCCTAAACCTAACCCTATCCCTAACACTAACCATAACCCTAACACTTACTGAACCCTAACCCTAACCCTAACCCTAACCCTAACCCTAACTCCTCCCTAACCCTAACCCTAACCGTAATCCTAACTGAACCCTAAACCTAACCCTAACCAAAACCGTAACCCTAAACCTAACTGAACCCTAAACCTAACCCTAACCCTAACCCTAACCCTAAACCTATCCCTGACCCTAATCCTAACTGAACCCTAACCCTAACCCTAACCCTATACCTAACCCTAATCCTAAACCTAACCCTTACCCTTACTGAACCCTAACCATAACCCTAACCCTAACCCTAACCCTAACCCTAACCCTAACTGTAATTCTAAGGCTAACTGAACCCTAAACCTAACCCTAACGCTAATCCTAACCCTCACCCTAACACTAACCCTAACTGAACCATAACACTAAACTTAACCCTAACCCAAACCCTAATCCTAACTGAACCCTAACTATAACCCTAACCCTAACCATAACCCTAACCCTAACTGAACCCTAAACCTAACCCTATCCCTAACACTAACCATAACCCTAACCCTAACCCTTACTGAACCCTAACGCTAACCCTAATCCTAACCCTAAACCTAAACCTAACCCTAACCGTAACCCTAACCATAACTGAAACCTAACCCTAACCCTAACCCTAACCCTAACTGAACCCTAAGCCTAACCCTATCCCTAACTGAACCCTAACCCTAAACCTAATCCTAAACCTAACCCTAACCGTAACCCCAACTCAAACTGAACCCTAACCCTAACCCTAACCCTAACTGAACCCGAACCCTAACCTTAACTCTAACACAAACCCTAACCCTAAATGAATAATAACCCTTACCTTAAACCTAATCCTAACCCTAACCCTAAACCTAACTGAACCCTAAAGCTAACCCTAACCATAATACTAAACCTAACCCTAACCCTAAACCTAACCCTAACCCTTACTGAACCAAAACTCTAACCCTAAGCCTAACACTAACCCTAACTAAACACTAAACCAAACCCTAAACCTACCACTAACCATAACCCTAACCCTAACCCTTACTGAACCCTAACGCTAACCCTAATCCTAACCCTAACCCTAAACCTAACCCTAACTGAACCCTAACCCTAACCCTAACCCTAACCCTAACCCTAACCCTAACCCTAACTGAACCCTAACCCTAACCCTAACCCTAACACTAACCCTAACTCTAACTGAACCCTAAACCTAACCCAAACCCTAACCCTAACGCAAACACTAACAGAAACCTAAACCTAACCCTAACCCTAACCCTAACTGTACCCTAAACCTAACCCTAACCCTAACCTTAACCATAACCCTAACTGAACCCTAACCCTGAAGCAAACTGAACACTAAAACTTACTCTAACCCTAACCCTAACCCTAACCCTAACTGAACTCTAACCCTAACCGTAACCCTAACCATAACCCTAACCCTAAACTTAACCCTAACCCTAACCTTAACCCTAAACCTAACTGAACCCTAAACCTAAACCTAATCCTAACACTAACCCTAAACTTAACCCTTACCCTAACTGAAACCTAACCCTAAACCTAACCCTAACCCTAAACCTAACCCTAACCCTAACTGAACCCTAACCCTAACCCTAAACATAGCCCTATCCCTAACCATAATCCTAACCCTAACCCTTACCCTAACTGAACCCTAACCATAACCCTAACCCTAAACCTAACGCTAACGCTAAACCTAACGCTAACTGAACCCTAAACCAAACCCTAACACTAACCCTAACCCTAACCCTAACTAAACCCTAACACTAACCTTATCCCTAACCCAAACCCTAACCCTAACTGAACCCTAACTTTATCCCTAACCCTAACCCTAACCGTAACCCTAACCCTAACGCTAACGCTAAGTGAACCCTAACCCTAAGCATAAATCTAACCCTAATCCTAACGCTATCTGAACACTAACCCTCACCCTAACCCTAATCCTAACCCTAACTGAACCCTAACCCTAAACCTAACCCTAACCGTAACCCTAACCCTAACTGAACCCTTACCCTAATCCTAACCCTAACGGAACCCGAACCCTATACATTAACTCTAACACAAACCCTAACCCTAAATGAACAGTAACCCATAACCTAACCCTAACCCTAACCCTAAGCCTAACCCTAACCCTAACTGAACCCAAACCCTAACCCTAACCCTAACACTAACCCTAACAAAACCCTAAACATAACCCTAAACATAACACTAACCATAACCCTAACCCTAACCCTTACTGAACCCTAACGCTAACCCTAAACCTAACCCTAACTGAACCCTAACCCTAACCCTAAACCGAACCCTAACCCTAAACATAACCCTAACCGTAACCCTAACCCTAACTGAACCCTAACCCTAACCCTAAACCTAAACCTAACTGAACCCTAACCCTAAACCTAACCCTATCCCTAACCCTAACCCTAACCCTAACGCTAACTGAACCCTAAACCTAACCCTAAACCTAACCCTAACACTAACCCTAACTGTAACCTAACCCTAACCCTAACCCTAACCTTAACCCTAACCCTAACTGAACCGTAACCCTAAAGAAAACTGAACCCTAAACCTTACCCTAACCCTAACACTAACACTAACCTTAACTGAACTCTAACCCTAAACCTAACACAAAAACTAACCCTAACACTAAATTTAAACCTAACCCTAACACTAACCCTAAACCAAACTGAACCCTAAACCTAACCCTAACCCTAACACTAACCCTAACCCTAACCCTAACCCTAACTGAAACCTAACCCTAACCCTAATCCTAACCCTAACTAAACCCTAAACCTAACTCTAAACCTAACACTAACCATAACCCTAACCCTAACCCTTACTGAACCCTAACGCTAACCCTAAACCTAACACTAACTGAACCCTAACCCTAACCCTAAACCTAATACTAACCCTAAACCTAACCCTAACCGTAACCCTAACCATAACTGAACCCTAACCCTAATCCTAACCCTAACTGAACCCTAACCCTAACCCTAACCCTAACCCTAACGCTAACTGAACCCTAATCCTAACCCTAACCCTAACCCTAACCCAAAACCTAACAGAAACCTAACCCTAACCCTAACCCTAACCCTAACCCTAACTGTACCCTAACCCTAAACCTAAAACTAACCTTAACACTAACCCTAACTGAACCCTAACCCTAAAGCAAACTGAACACTAAACCTTACCCTAACCCTAAACCTAACCCTAACCCTAACTGAACTCTAACCCTAACCCTAAATCTAACCCTAACCCTAAACGTAACCCTAACCCTAACCCTAAACCTAAACCTAACTGAACCCTAAACCTAACCCTTACCCTAACCCTAACCCTAACCCTAACTGAAACCTAACCTTAACCCTAACCCTAACCCTAAACCTAACTCTAACCCTACCTGAACCCTAACCCTAACCCTAACCGTAGCCCTATCCCTAACCCTAATCCTAACCCTAACCCTTACCCTAACTGAACCCTAACCATAACTCTAACCCTAACCCTAACCCTAACGCTAAAACCTAACGCTAACTGAACCCTAAACCTAACCCTAACACTAACCCTAACCCTAACCCTAATTGAACCCTAACACTAACCTTAACCCTAACCCAAACCCTAACCCTAACTGAACCTTAACTATAACCCTAACCCTAACCCTAACCCTAACCCTAATCCTACCTGAACCATAACCCTAAACCTAACCATAACGCTAACTGAACCCTAACCCTAACCCTAAATCTAACCCTAATCCTAATGCTAACTGAACCCTAACCCTCACCCTAACGCTAATCCTAACCCTAACTGAACCCTAACCCTAACCCTAACTGAACCCTAAACCTAAACCTAACCATAATACTAACTCTAACCCGAACCCTAACCCTAACCCTAACCCTTACTGAACCCAAACCCTAACCCTAACCCTAACACTAACCCTAACTAAACCCTAAACCTAACCCTAAACCTAACACTAACCATAACCCTAACCCTAACCCTTACTGAACCCTAACGCTAACCCTAAACCTAACCCTAACCCTAACTGAACCCTAACCCTAACCCTAACACTAATACTAACGCTAACTGAACCCTAAACCTAACCATAACCCTAACCCTAACCCAAACCCTAACAGAACCCTAACCCTAACCCTAACCCTAACCCTAACCCTAAGTGTACCCTAACCCTAACCTTAACCCTAACCTTAACCCTAACCCTAACTGAACCCTAACCCTACAGCAAACTGAACACTAAAGCTTACCCTAACGTAACCCTAACCCTAATCCTAACTGAACTCTAAACGTAACCCTAACCCTAACCCTAACCCTAAACCTAAACGTAGCCCTAACCCTAACCCTAACCCTAAAACCAAATGAACCATAAACCTAACCCTAACCCTAACACTAACCCTAACCCTAACCCTTACCCAAACTGAAACCTAACCCTAACCTAACCCTAACCCTAAACCTAACCCTTACCCTAACTGAACCTTAACCATAACCCTAACCCTAACCCTAACCCTAACCCTAACGGTAACGCTAAACCTAACACTAACTGAACCCTAAACCTAACCCTAACCCTAACCCTAACTGAACCCTAACACTAACCTTAACCCTAACCCAAACCCTAACCCTAACTGAACCCTAACTATATCCCTAACCCTAACCCTAACCCTTACCCTAACGCTAACTTAACCATAAACCTAACTCTAACACTTACCCTAACCCAAACCCTAACAGAAACCTTACCCTTACCTTAACCCTAACCCTAACGCTAACTTCTCCCTAACCCTAACCCTAACTGTAATCCTAACTGAACCCTAACCCTAACTGAAACCTAACCCTAACACTAATCCTAACCCTAACCCTTACCCTAACGCAAACTGAACCATAAACCTAACCCAAACCCTAATCCTAACCCTAACCCTAATCCTAACCCTAACTGAAACCTAACCCTAAACCTAACCCTAACCCTAACCCTAACCCTAACCTTAACCCTAACGCTAACTGAACCCTAAACCTAAACCTAACCCTTACCCTAACACAAACCCTAACAGAACCCTTACCCTAACTCTAACCCTAACCATAACCCAAACCCTAACTGCTCCCTAAGCATAACCCTAACCCTAATCCTCAATGAAACCTAATCCTAACACTAACCCTTACCCTAACCTTAACCCTAACCCTAACTGAACCCTAACCCTAAAGCTAGCTGAACCCTAAACCTAACCCTAACACTAACCGTAACCCTAATCCTAACTGAACCCTAAACCTAACCCTAACCCTAACACAAACCCTAACAGAACCCTTACCTAACCCTTACTGAACCCCAAATCTAACCCTAACCCTAACCCTAACCCTAACCCTAAACCTAACTAAACCCTAACCCTAACCCTTACCCTAACAATAAGCCTAACCCTAACCCTAACCCTAACCCTAACCCTAACTCTAACCATAACCCTAACTGAACCCTAACCCTAACCCTAACCCTAAACCTAACCCTAACCCTATCCCTGACCCTAATCCTAACTGAACCCTAACCCTAACCCTAACCCTATTCCTAACCCTAATCCTAACCCTAACCCTTACACTAAGTGAACACTAACCACAATCCTAATCCTAACCCTAACCCTAACCCTTACCCTAACGCTAACTGAACCATAAACCTAACTCTAACACTTACCCTAACCCAAACCCTAACAGAAACCTTACCCTTACCCTAAACCTAACCCTAACCCTAACCCTAACTTCTCCCTAACCCTAACCCAAACCCTAACCGTAATCCTAACTGAACCCTAACCCTAACGTTAACCCTAACCCTAACTGAACCCTAACGCTAACCCTAACCCTAACCCTTACCCTAACGCTAACTGAACCATAAACCTAATCCAAACCCTAATCCTAACCCTAACCCTAGTCCTAACCCTAACTGAACCCTAACCCTAACCCTAACCCTTACCCTAACCCTAACCCTAACCTTAACCCTAACGCTAACTGAACCCTAAACCTAAACCTAACCCTTACCCTAACACAAACCCTAACAGAACCCTTACCCTAACTCTAACCCTAACCCTAACCCTAACCCTAACTGCTCCCTAAGGCTAACCCTAACCCTAATCCTCAATGAAACCTAATCCTAACACTAACCCTTACCCTAACCTTAACAATAACCCTAACTGAACCCTAACCCTAAAGCTAAATTAACCCTAAAACTAACCCTAAACCTAACCGTAACCCTAATCCTAACTGAACCATAAACCTAACCCTAACCCTAACCCAAACCCTTACAGAACCCTTACCTAACCCTTACTGAACCCCAAATCGAACCCTAACCCTAACCCTAACCCTAACCCTAAACCTAACTAAACCCTAACCCTAACCCTTACCCTAACACTAAGCCTAACCGTAACCCTAACCCTAACCCTAACCCTAACCCTAACCCTAACCCTAACCCTAACTGAACCCTAACCCTAACCCTAACCCTAACCCTAACCCTAACCCTATCCCTGACCCTAATCCTAACTGAACCCTAACCCTAACCCTAACCCTATTCCTAACCCTAATCCTAACCCTAAACCTTACACTAACTGAACACTAACCACAACCCTAATCCTAACCCTAACCCTAACACTAACCCTAACTTAACCCTAACACTAACCTTAACCCTAACCCAAACCCTAACCCTAACTAAACCCTAACTATATCCCTAACCCTAACCCTAACCCTTACCCTAACGCTAACTTAACCATAAACCTAACTCTAACACTTACCCTAACCCAAACCCTAACAGAAACCTTACCCTTACCCTAACCGTAACCCTAACGCTAACTTCTCCCTAACCCTAACCGTAACTGTAATCCTAACTGAACCCTAACCCTAACGTTAACCCTAACCCTAACTGAACCCTAACCCTAACACTAATCCTAACCCTAACCCTTACCCTAACGCTAACTGAACCATAAACCTAACCCAAACCCTAATCCTAACCCTAACCCTAATCCTAACCCTAACCCTAATCCTACCTGAACCATAACCCTAAACCTAACCCTAACGCTAACTGAACCATAACCCTAACCTTAAACCTAACCCTAATCCTAATGCTAACTGAACCCTAACCCTCACCCTAACGCTAATCCTAACCCTAACTGAACCCTAACCCTAACCCTAACTGAACCCTAAACCTAAACCTAACCATAATACTAACTCTAACCCGAACCCTAACCCTAACCCTAACCCTTACTGAACCCAAACCCTAACCCTAACCCTAACACTAACCCTAACTAAACCCTAAACCTAACCCTAAACCTAACACTAACCATAACCCTAACCCTAACCCTTAATGAACCCTAACGCTAACCCTAAACCTAACCCTAACCCTAACTGAACCCTAACCCTAACCCTAACACTAATACTAACGCTAACTGAACCCTAAACCTAACCATAACCCTAACCCTAACCCAAACCCTAACAGAACCCTAACGCTAACCCTAACCCTAACCCTAACCCTAAGTGTACCCTAACCCTAACCTTAACCCTAACCTTAACCCTAACCCTAACTGAACCCTAACCCTACAGCAAACTGAACACTAAAGCTTACCCTAACCCTAACCCTAACCCTAATCCTAACTGAACTCTAAACGTAACCCTAACCCTAACCCTAACCCTAAACCTAAACGTAGCCCTAACCCTAACCCTAACCCTAAAACCAAATGAACCATAAACCTAACCCTAACCCTAACACTAACCCTAACCCTAACCCTTACCCAAACTGAAACCTAACCCTAACCTAACCCTAACCCTAAACCTAACCCTTACCCTAACTGAACCTTAACCATAACCCTAACCCTAACCCTAACCCTAACGGTAACGCTAAACCTAACACTAACTGAACCCTAAACCTAACCCTAACACTAACCCTAACCCTAACCCTAACTGAACCCTAACACTAACCTTAACCCTAACCCAAACCCTAACCCTAACTGAACCCTAACTATATCCCTAACCCTAACCCTAACCCTTACCCTAACGCTAACTTAACCATAAACCTAACTCTAACACTTACCCTAACCCAAACCCTAACAGAAACCTTACCCTTACCCTAACCCTAACCCTAACGCTAACTTCTCCCTAACCCTAACCCTAACTGTAATCCTAACTGAACCCTAACCCTAACGTTAACCCTAACCCTAACTGAACCCTAACCCTAACACTAATCCTAACCCTAACCCTTACCCTAACGCTAACTGAACCATAAACCTAACCCAAACCCTAATCCTAACCCTAACCCTAATCCTAACCCTAACTGAACCCTAACCCTAAACCTAACCCTAACCCTAACCCTAACCCTAACCCTAACCTTAACCCTAACGCTAACTGAACCCTAAACCTAAACCTAACCCTTACCCTAACACAAACCCTAACAGAACCCTTACCCTAACTCTAACCCTAACCATAACCCAAACCCTAACTGCTCCCTAAGCATAACCCTAACCCTAATCCTCAATGAAACCTAATCCTAACACTAACCCTTACCCTAACCTTAACCCTAACCCTAACTGAACCCTAACCCTAAAGCTAGTTGAACCCTAAACCTAACCCTAACGCTAACACAAACCCTAACAGAACCCTTACCTAACCCTTACTGAACCCCAAATCTAACCCTAACACTAACCCTAACCCTAACCCTAAACCTAACTAAACCCTAACCCTAACCCTTACCCTAACAATAAGCCTAACCCTAACCCTAACCCTAACCCTAACCCTAACTCTAACCATAACCCTAACTGAACCCTAACCCTAACCCTAACCCTAAACCTAACCCTAACGCTAACACAAACCCTAACAGAACCCTTACCTAACCCTTACTGAACCCCAAATCTAACCCTAACCCTAACCCTAACCCTAACCCTAAACCTAACTAAACCCTAACCCTAACCCTTACCCTAACAATAAGCCTAACCCTAACCCTAACCCTAACCCTAACCCTAACTCTAACCATAACCCTAACTGAACCCTAACCCTAACCCTAACCCTAAACCTAACCCTAACCCTATCCCTGACCCTAATCCTAACTGAACCCTAACCCTAACCCTAACCCTATTCCTAACCCTAATCCTAACCCTAACCCTTACACTAAGTGAACACTAACCACAATCCTAATCCTAACCCTAACCCTAACCCTTACCCTAACGCTAACTGAATCATAAACCTAACTCTAACCCTTACCCTAACCCAAACCCTAACAGAAACCTTACCCTTACCCTAAACCTAACCCTAACCCTAACCCTAACTTCTCCCTAACCCTAACCCTAACCCTAACCCTAACCGTAATCCTAACTGAACCCTAACCCTAACGTTAACCCTAACCCTAACTGAACCCTAACGCTAACCCTAACCCTAACCCTTACCCTAACGCTAACTGAACCATAAACCTAATCCAAACCCTAATCCTAACCCTAACCCTAGTCCTAACCCTAACTGAACCCTAACCCTAACCCTAACCCTTACCCTAACCCTAACCCTAACCTTAACCCTAACGCTAACTGAACCCTAAACCTAAACCTAACCCTTACCCTAACACAAACCCTAACAGAACCCTTACCCTAACTCTAACCCTAACCCTAACCCTAACCCTAACCCTAACTGCTCCCTAAGGCTAACCCTAACCATAATCCTCAATGAAACCTAATCCTAACACTAACCCTTACCCTAACCTTAACAATAACCCTAACTGAACCCTAACCCTAAAGCTAAATTAACCCTAAAACTAACCCTAAACCTAACCGTAACCCTAATCCTAACTGAACCATAAACCTAACCCTAACCCTAACCCAAACACTTACAGAACCCTTACCTAACCCTTACTGAACCCCAAATCGAACCCTAACCCTAACCCTAACCCTAACCCTAAACCTAACTAAACCCTAACCCTAAACCTTACCCTAACACTAAGCCTAACCGTAACCCTAACCCTAACACTAACCCTAACCCTAACCCTAACCCTAACCCTAACCCTAACTGAACCCTAACCCTAACCCTAACCCTAACCCTAACCCTAACCCTAACCCTAACCCTATCCCTGACCCTAATCCTAACTGAACCCTAAACCTAACCCTAACCCTATTCCTAACCCTAATCCTAACCCTAAACCTTACACTAACTGAACACTAACCACAACCCTAATCCTAACCCTAACCCTAACACTAACCCTAACTGAACCCTAACACTAACCTTAACCCTAACCCAAACCCTAAGCCTAACTTAACCCTAACTATAACCCTAACACTAACAATAACCCTAACCCTAACTGAACTCTAACACTAACCCTAACTCAAACCCTAACCCTAAACCTAAACGTAACCCTAACCCTAACCCTAACCCTAACCCTAAACCTAACTGAACCCTAAACCTACCCTAACCCTAACACTAAACCTAACACTAACCCTAACACTAACTGAAACCTAACCCTAACCCTAACCCTAATCCTAACTGAACCCTAACCCTAACCCTAACCTGAACCCTAATCCTAACTGAATCCTAACCCTAAAAGTAACTGAACCCTAAACCTAACCCTAACCCTAACACTAACCCTAACCCTAACTGAAACCTCACCCTAACCCTAACCCTAACCATAACCCTAACCCTAACTGAACCCTACACCTAACCCTATCCCTAACACTAACCATAACCCTAACCCTTACTGAACCCTAACGCTAACTTAAACCTAACCCTAAATGAACCCTAACCCTAACCGAACCCTAACCCTAACCCTAAACCTAACCCTACCGTAACCCTAACCCTAACTGAACCCTTACCCTAACCCTAACCCTAACGGAACCCGAACCCTAACTTTAACTCTAACACAAACCCAAACCCTAAATGAACAATAACCCTTACACTAACCCTAACCCTTACCCTAACCCTAAACCTAACTGAAACCTAAACCTAACCCTAACCATAACACTAACCCTAAGCCTAACCCTAACCCTAACCCTAAACCTAACTGAACCCAAACCCTAACACTAACCCTAACATTAACCCTAACTAAACCCTAAACCTAACCCTAAACCTAACACTAACCATAACCCTAACCCTAACCCTTACTGAACCCTAACGCTAACCCTAAACCTAACCCTAACTGAACCCTAACCCTAACCCTAAACCTAACCCTAACCCTAAGCCTAAGCCTAACCGTAACCCTAACGCTAACTGCAACCTAACCCTAACCCTAACCCTAACTGAACCATAACCCTAACCCTAACCCTAACCCTAACCCTAACCCTAACGCTAACTGAACCCTAAACCTAACACTAACCCTAACCCTAATCCAAACCCTAACAGAACCCTAACCCTAACCCTAACCTTAACCCTAACCCTAACTGAACCCTAACCCTAAAGAAAACTGAACCATAAACCTTACACTAACCCTAACCCTAACCCTAACCCTAACTGAACTCTAACACTAACCCTAACTCAAACCCTAACCCTAAACCTAAACGTAACCCTAACCCTAAGCCTAAACCTAACTGAACCCTAAACCTACCCTAACCCTAACACTAACCCTAACACTAACCCTAACACTAACTGAAACCTAACCCTAACCCTAACCCTAATCCTAACTGAACCCTAACCCTAACCCTAACCTGAACCCTAATCCTAACTGAACCCTAACCCTAAAAGTAACTGAACCCTAAACCTAACCCTAACCCTAACACTAACCCTAACACTAACTGAAACCTCACCCTAACCCTAACCCTAACCATAACCCTAACCCTAACCCTAAACCTAACTAAACCCTAAACCTAACCCTAACCCTAACCCTAACTGCTCCCTAACCCTAACCCTAACCCTAATCCTAACTGAACCCTAACGCTAACCCTAACCCTTACCCTAACCTTAACCCTAACCCTAACTGAACCCTAACCCTAAAGCTAACTGAACCAAAAACATAACCCTAACCCATACCGTAACCCTAAACCTTACTGAACCCTAAACCTAACCCTAACCCTAACCCTAACCCTAACCCTAAACCTAACTAATCCCTAAACCTAACCCTAACCCTAACACTAAGCCTAACCCTAACCCTAACCCTAACCCTAACCCTAACCCTAACCCTAAATGAAACCTAACCCTAACCCTAAACTTAACTCTAACCCTAACTGAACCCTAACCTTAAAGCAAACTGAACCCTAAACCTTAAACTAACCCTAAAACTAACACTAACCCTAACTGAACTCTAACCCTAACCCTAACGCAAACCCTAACTGAAACCTAACCCTAACCCTAACCTTAACTCTAACCCTAACTGAACCCTAACCCTTAAGCAAACTGAACCCTAAACCTTACACTAACCCTAAAACTAACCCTAACCCTAACTGAACTCTAACCCTAACCCTAACCCAAACCCTAACCCTAAACCTAAACGTAACCATAACCCTAACCCTAACCCTAAACCTAACTGAACCCTAAACCTAACCCTAACCCTAACACTAACCCTAACCCTAACCCTAACCCTAACTGAAACCTAACCCTAACCCTAACCCTAATCCTAACTGAATCCTAACCCTAACCCTAACCTTAACCCTAACCCTAACTGAACCCTAACCCTAAACATAACTGAACCCTAAACCTAACCCTTACCCTAACACTAACCCTAACCCTAACTGAAACCTAAACCTAACCCTAACCCTAACCATAACCCTAACCATAACCCTAAACCTATCCCTGACCCTAATCCTAACTGAACCCTATCCCTAACCCTAACCCTATCCCTAAACCTAACCCTAACCCTAACCATAACCCTAACTCTAATTCTAAGGCTAACTGAACCCTAAACATAACACTAACCCTAATACTAACACTAACCCTAACACTAACCCTAAACCTAACTGAACCCTAAACCTAACCCTAACCCTAACACTAACCCTAACCCTAACCCTAACCCTAACTGAAACCTAACCCTAACCCTAACCCTAATCCTAACTGAATCCTAACCCTAACCCTAACCTTAACCCTAACCCTAACTGAACCCTAACCCTAAACATAACTGAACCCTAAACCTAACCCTTACCCTAACCATAACCCTAACCATAACCCTAAAACTATCCCTGACCCTAATCCTAACTGAACCCTATCCCTAACCCTAACCCTATCCCTAAACCTAACCCTAACCCTAACCATAACCCTAACTCTAATTCTAAGGCTAACTGAACCCTAAACATAACACTAACCCTAATACTAACACTAACCCTAACACTAACCCTAACTGAACCCTAACACTAAGCTTAACCCTAACCCAAACCCTAACCCTAACTGAACCCTAACTATAATCCTAACCCTAACCCTAACCCTAAACCTAACTGAACCCTAAACCTAACCCTATCCCTAACACTAACCCTAACGCTAACTGAACCCTAATCCTAACCCTAACCCTAACCCTAACCCTAACTGTAACTTAACCCTAAACCTAACACTAACCTTAACACTAACCCTAACTGAACCCTAACCCTAAAGCAAACTGAACACTAAACCTTATACTAACCCTAACCCTAACCATAACCCTAACTGAACTCTAACCCTAACCCTAACCCTAACCCTAAACGTAACCCTAACCCTAACCCTAAACCTAACTGAACCCTAAACCTAACCCTTACCCTAACACTAACCCTAACCCTAACCCTAACCCTAACCCTAACTGAAACCTAACCCTAACCCTAACCCTAACCCTAAACCTAACCCTAACCCTAACAGAACCCTAACCCTAACCCTAACCCTAGCCCTATCTATAACCCTAATCCTAACCCTAAACCTTACCCTAACTGAACCCTAACCATAACCCTAACCCTAACCCTAACCTTAACCCAAACCAAAACCCTAACCCTAACTGAACCCTAACTATAACCCTAACCCTAACCCTAACCCTAATCCTACCTGAACCCTTACCCTAACCCTAACCCTAACGCTATGTGAACCCTAACCCTAACCCTAAATTAACCCTAATCCTAATGCTAACTGAACCCTAACCTTCACCCTAACCCTAATCCTAACCCTAACTGAACCCTAATCCTAACCCTAACTGAAACCTAAACCTAACCCTAACCATAATACTAACCCTAACCCGAACCCTAACCCTAACCCTAACCCTTACTGAACCCAAACCCTAACCCTAACCCTAACACTAACCATAACTAAACCCTAAACCTAACCCTAAACCTAACACAACCATAACCCTAACCCTAAACCTTACTGAACCCTAACGCTAACCCTAAACCTAACCCTAACTGAACCCTAACTCTAACCCTAAACCTAACCCTAACCCTAAACCAAACCCTAACCGTAACCCTAACCATAACTGAACCCTAAACCTAACCCTAACCCTAACTGAACTCTAACCCTAACCCTAAAACTAATACTAACGCTAACTGAACCCTAAACCTAACCATAACCCTAATCCTAACCCAAACCCTAAAAGAACCCTAACCCTAACCCTAACCTTAACCCTATCCCTAACTGAACCCTAACCCTACAGCAAACTGAACACTAAAGCTTACCCTAACCCTAACCCTAACCTTAACCCTAACCCTAACCCTAAACCTAAACGTAGCCCTAACCCTAACCCTAAACCTAAACCCAACTGAACCATAAACCTAACCCTAACCCTAACACTAACCCTAACCCTAACCCTTAACCTAACTGAAACCTAACCCTAACCCTAACCCTAACCCTAAACCTAACCATTACCCTAACTGAACATTAACCATAACCCTAACCCTAACCCTAACCCTAACGCTAACGCTAAACCTAACGCTAACTGAACCATAAACCTAACCCTAACACTAACCCTAACCCTAACCCTAACTGAACCCTAACACTAACCTTAACCCTAACCCAAACCCTAACCCTAACTGAACCCTAACTATATCCCTATCCCTAACCCTAACCCTAACCCTAACGCTAACGCTAAGTGAACCCTAACCCTAACCCTAAATCTAACCCTAATCCTAACGCTAACTGAACACTAACCGTCACCCTAACCCTAATCCTAACCCTAACTGAACCCTAACCCTAACCCTAACCCTTACCCTAACGCTAACTGAACCATAAACCTAACTCTAACCCTTACCCTAACCCAAACCCTAACAGAAACCTTTCCCTTACCCTAACCCTAACCCTAACCCTAACCCTAACTTCTCCCTAACCCTAACCCTAACCGTAATCCTAACTGAACCCTAACCCTAACGATAACCCTAACCCTAACTGAACCCTAACCCTAACCCTAACCCTAACCCTAACCCTAATCCTAACCCTAACTGAACCCTAACCCTAACCCAAACCCTAACCCTAACCCTAACTGCTCCCTAACCCTATCCCTAAACCTAATCCTAAATGAAACCTAATCCTAACACTAACCCTTACCCTAACCTTAACCCTAACCCTAACTGAACCCTAACCCTAAAGCTAACTGAACCCTAAACCTAACCCTAAATGAAACCTAAACCTAACCCTAACCATAATACTAACCCTAACCCGAACCCTAACCCTAACCCTAACCCTTACTGAACCCAAACCCTAACCCTAACCCTAACACTAACCATAACTAAACCCTAAACCTAACCCTAAACCTAACACTAACCATAACCCTAACCCTAACCCTTACTGAACCCTAACGCTAACCCTAAACCTAACCCTATCTGAACCCTAACTCTAACCCTAAACCTAACCCTAACCCTAAACCAAACCCTAACACAAACCCTAACCATAACTGAACCCTAAACCTAACCCTAACCCTAACTGAACTCTAACCCTAACCCTAAAACTAATACTAACGCTAACTGAACCCTAAACCTAACCATAACCCTAATCCTAACCCAAACCCTAAAAGAACCCTAACCCTAACCCTAACCTTAACCCTATCCCTAACTGAACCCTAACCCTACAGCAAACTGAACACTAAAGCTTACCCAAACCCTAACCCTAACCCTAACCCTAACTGAACTCTAAACTTAACCCTAACCCTAACACTAACCCTAAACCTAAACGTAGCCCTAACCCTAACCCTAAACCTAAACCCAACTGAACCATAAACCTAACCCTAACCCTAACACTAACCCTAACCCTAACCCTTAACCTAACTGAAACCTAACCCTAACCCTAACCCTAACCCTAAACCTAACCATTACCCTAACTGAACCTTAACCATAACCCTAACCCTAACCCTAACCCTAACGCTAACGCTAAACCTAACGCTAACTGAACCATAAACCTAACCCTAACACTAACCCTAACCCTAACCCTAACTGAACCCTAACACTAACCTTAACCCTAACCCAAACCCTAACCCTAACTGAACCCTAACTATATCCCTATCCCTAACCCTAACCCTAACCCTAACGCTAACGCTAAGTGAACCCTAACCCTAACCCTAAATCTAACCCTAATCCTAACGCTAACTGAACACTAACCGTCACCCTAACCCTAATCCTAACCCTAACTGAACCCTAACCCTAACCCTAACCCTTACCCTAACGCTAACTGAACCATAAACCTAACTCTAACCCTTACCCTAACCCAAACCCTAACAGAAACCTTACCCTTACCCTAACCCTAACCCTAACCCTAACCCTAACTTCTCCCTAACCCTAACCCTAACCGTAATCCTAACTGAACCCTAACCCTAACGTTAACCCTAACCCATACCCTAACGCTAACTGAACCATAAATCTAACCCTATCCCTAACCCTAACCCTAACCCTAACCCTAACCCAAACCCTAACCCTAACCCTAACTGCTCCCTAACCCTATCCCTAACCCTAATCCTAAATGAAACCTAATCCTAACACTAACCCTTATCCTAACCTTAACCCTAACCCTAACTGAACCCTAACCCTAAAGCTAACTGAACCCTAAACCTAACCCTAACCCTTACCCTAACACAAACCCTATCAGAACCCTTACCCTAACCCTAACCCTAACCCTAACCCTAACCCTAACCCTAACTGCTCCCTAACCCTAACCCTAACCCTAATCCTAAATGAAACCTAATCCTAACACTAACCCTTACCCTAACCTTAACCCTAACCCTAACTGAACCCTAACCCTAAAGCTAACTGAACCCTAAACATAACCCTAACCCTAACCGTAACCCTAATCCTAACTGAACCCTAAACCTAACCCTAACCCTAACACAAACCCTAACAGAACCATTACCTAACCCTTACTGAACCCCAAATCTAACCCTAAGCCTAAGCCTAAGCCTAACCCTAAACCTAACTAAACCCTAACCCTAAACCTTACCCTAACACTAAGCCTAACCCTAACCCTAAACCTTACCCTAACCCTAACCCTAACCCTAACTGAACCCTAACCCTAACCCTAAACCTAACCCTAACCCTAACCCTAACCCTAACCCTATCCCTGACCCTAATCCTAACTGAACCCTAACCCTAACCCTAACCCTATTCCTAACCCTAATCCTAACCCTAACCCTTACACTAACTGAACACTAACCACAACCCTAATCCTAACCCTAACCCTAACACTAACCCTAACTGAACCCTAACACTATCCTTAACCCTAACCCAAACCCTAAGCCTAAATTAACCCTAACTATAACCCTAACACTAACCATAAACCTAACTCTTACTGAACCCTAACGCTAACATTAAACCTAACCCTAACTGAACCCTAACCCTAACCCTAAACCTAACCCTACCGTAACCCTAACCCTAACTGAACCCTTACCCAAACCCTAACCCTAACGGAACCAAAACCCTAACTTTAACTCTAACACATTTCCTAACCCTAAATGAACAATAACCCTTACCCTAACCCTAACCATTACCCTAACCCTAAACCTAACTGAAACCTAAACTTAACACTAACCATAACACTAACCCTAAGCCTAACCCTAACCCTAACCCTAAACCTAACTGAACCCAAACCCTAACACTAACCCTAACATTAACCCTAACTAAACCCTAAACCTAACCCTAAACCTAACACTAACCATAACCCTAATCCAAACCCTAACAGAACCCTAACCCTAACCCTAACTGTAACCTAACCCTAACCCTAACCCTAACCTTAACGCTAACCCTAACTGAACCCTAACCCTAAAGCAAACTGAACCATAAAACTTACACTAACCCTAACCCTAACCCTAACCCTAACTGAACTCTAACCCTAACCCTAACCCTAACTCAAACCCTAACCCTAAACCTAAATGTAACCCTAACCCTAACCCTAACCCTAAACCTAACTGAACCCTAAACCTACCCTAACCCTAACACTAAACCTAACACTAACCCTAACACTAACAGAAACCTAACCCTAACCCTAACCCTAATCCTAACTGAACCCTAAACCTAACCCTAACCTGAACCCTAATCCTAACTGAACCCTAACCCTAAACGTAACTGAACCCTAAACCTAACCCTAACCCTAACACTAACCCTAACCCTAACTGAAACCTCACCCTAACCCTAACCCTAACCATAACCCTAACCCTAACCCTAACTATAAACCTAACTAAACCCTAAACCTAACCCTAACCCTAACCCTAACACTAACAGAACCCTTACCCTAACCCTAAACCTAACCCTAACCCTAACCCTAACCCTAACTGCTCCCTAACCCTAACCTTAACCCTAATCCTAACTGAACCCTAACGCTAACCCTAACCCTTACCCTAACCTTAACCCTAACCCTAACTGAACCCTAACCCTAAAGCTAACTGAACCAAAAACTTAACCCTAACCCATACCGTAACCCTAAACCTAACTGAACCCTAAACCTAACCCTAACCCTAACCCTAACCCTAACCCTAAACCTAACTAATCCCTAAACCTAACCGTAACCCTAACACTAAGCCTAAGCCTAAGCCTAACCCTAACCCTAACCCTAACCCTAACCCTAACCCTAACTGAAACCTAACCCTAACCCTAACCTTAACCCTAACCCTAACTGAACCCTAAACCTAAAGCAAACTGAACCCTAAACCTTACACTAACCCTAAAACTAACCCTAACCCTAACTGAACTCTAACCCTAACCCTAACCCAAACCCTAACCCTAAACCTAAACGTAACCCTAACCCTAACCCTAACCCTAAACCTAACTGAACCCTAAACCTAACCCTAACCCTTACACTAACCCTTACCCTAACCCTAACCCTAACTGAAACCTAACCCTAACCCTAACCCTAATCCTAAGTGAACCCTAACACTAACCCTAACCTTAACCCTAACCCTAACTGAACCCTAAACCTAACCCTAACCCTAACCATAACCCTAACCCTAACCCTAAACCCATCCCTGAACCTAATCCTAACTGAACTCTATCCCTAACCCTAACCCTATCCCTAAACCTAACCCTAACCCTAACCCTAACCCTAACTCTAATTCTAAGGCTAATTGAACCCTAAACCTAACCCTAACCCTAATACTAACCCTAACCCTAACACTAACCCTAACTGAACCCTAACACTAACCTTAACCTTAACCCAAACCCTAACCCTAACTGAACCCTAACTATAATCCTAACCCTAACCCTTACCCTAAACGTAACTGAACCCTAAACCTAACCCTATCCCTAACACTAACCTTAACCCTAACCCTTACTGAACCCTAACGCTAACCCTAAACCTAACCCTAACTGAACCGTAACACTAACCCTAAACCTAACCCTTAACCTAACCCTAACCGTAACCCTAACCCTAACTGAACCCTTACACTAACCCTAACCCTAACGGAACCCGAACCCTAACCTTAACTCTAACAAAAACCCTAACCCTAAATGAACAATAACCCTTACCCTAACCCTAACCCTAACCCTAACCCTAACCCTAACCCTAAACCTAACTGAACCCTAAACCTAACCCTAACCATAACACTAACCCTAAACCTAACCCAAACCCTAACCCTAACGCTAACTGAACCATAATCCTAACCCTATCTCTATCCCTAACCCAAACCCTAACAGAACCCTTACCCTAACCCTAACCCTAACCCTAACCCTAACTGTACCCTAACCCTAAAACTAACCCTAACGTTAACACTAACCCTAACTGAACCCTAACCCTAAAGCAAACTGAACACTAAAACTTACACTAACCCTAACCCCTACCATAACCCTAACTGAACTCTAACCCTAACCCTAACACTAACCCTAACCCTAAACGTAACCCTAACCGTAACCCTAACCCTAAACCTAACTGAACCCTAAACCTAACCCTTACCCTAACACTAACCCTAACCCTAACCCTAACCCTAACTGAAACATAACCCTAACCCTAAACCTAACCCTAACACTAAAAGAACCCTAACCCTAACCCTAACCCTAGCCCTATCCCTAACCCTAATCCTAACCCTAAACCTTACCCTAACTGAACCCTAACCATAACCCTAACACTAACCCTAACCCTAACCCTAACCCTAACTGAAACCTAACCCTAACCCTAACCCTAATACTAACCCTAACCCTAACACTAACCCTAAATGAACCCTAACACTAACCTTAACCCTAACCCAAACCGTAACCCTAACTGAACCCTAACTATAATCCTAACCCTAACCCTAACCCTAACCCTAACCCTAACTGAACCCTAAACCTAACACTATCCCTAACACTAACCATAACCCTAACCCTTACTGAACCCTAACCCTAACCCTAAACCTAACCCTAACCGTAACCCTAACCCTAACTGAACTCTTACCCTAACCCTAACCCTAACCCTAACCCTAACCATAAACCTAACTGAACCCTAAACCTAACCCTAACCATAACACTAAACCTAACCCTAACCCTAACCCTAACCCTAACTGAACCCAAACCCTAACCCTAACCCTAAAACTAACCCTAACTAAACCCTAAACATAACCCTAAACCTAACACTAACCATAACCCTAACCCTAACACTTACTGAACCCTAACGCTAACCCTAAACCTAACCCTAACTGAACCCTAACCCTAATCCTAAACCAAACCCTAACCCTAAACCTAACCCTAACCGTAACCCTAACCCTAACTGAATCCTAACCCTAACCCTAACCCTAACCCTAACCCTAACCCTAACACTAACGCTAACTGAACCCTAAACCTAAACCTAACCATAACCCTAATCCAAACCCTAACAGAACCCTAACCCTAACCCTAACCATAACCCTAACCCTAACCCTAACCCTAACCCTAACTGTAACCTAACCCTAACCCTAACCCTAACCTTAACCCTAACCCTAACTGAACCCTAAACCTAACCCTAACCCTAACCATAACCCTAACCCTAACCCTAAACCCATCCCTGAACCTAATCCTAACTGAACTCTATCCCTAACCCTAACCCTATCCCTAAACCTAACCCTAACCCTAACTCTAATTCTAAGGCTAATTGAACCCTAAACCTAACCCTAACCCTAATACTAACCCTAACCCTAACACTAACCCTAACTGAACCCTAACACTAACCTTAACCCTAACCCAAACCCTAACCCTAACTGAACCCTAACTATAATCCTAACCCTAACCCTTACCCTAAACGTAACTGAACCCTAAACCTAACCCTATCCCTAACACTAACCTTAACCCTAACCCTTACTGAACCCTAACGCTAACCCTAAACCTAACCCTAACTGAACCGTAACCCTAACCCTAAACCTAACCCTTAACCTAAACCTAACCGTAACCCTAACCCTAACTGAACCCTTACACTAACCCTAACCCTAACGGAACCCGAACCCTAACCTTAACTCTAACAAAAACCCTAACCCTAAATGAACAATAACCCTTACCCTAACCCTAACCCTAACAATAACCCTAACCCTAACCCTAAACCTAACTGAACCCTAAACCTAACCCTAACCATAACACTAACCCTAAACCTAACCCAAACCCTAACCCTAACGCTAACTGAACCATAATCCTAACCCTATCTCTATCCCTAACCCAAACCCTAACAGAACCCTTACCCTAACCCTAACCCTAACCCTAACCCTAACTGTACCCTAACCCTAAAACTAACCCTAACGTTAACACTAACCCTAACTGAACCCTAACCCTAAAGCAAACTGAACACTAAAACTTACACTAACCCTAACCCCTACCATAACCCTAACTGAACTCTAACCCTAACCCTAACACTAACCCTAACCCTAAACGTAACCCTAACCGTAACCCTAACCCTAAACCTAACTGAACCCTAAACCTAACCCTTACCCTAACACTAACCCTAACCCTAACCCTAACCCTAACTGAAACATAACCCTAACCCTAAACCTAACCCTAACCCTAAAAGAACCCTAACCCTAACCCTAACCCTAGCCCTATCCCTAACCCTAATCCTAACCCTAAACCTTACCCTAACTGAACCCTAACCATAACCCTAACACTAACCCTAACCCTAACCCTAACCCTAACTGAAACCTAACCCTAACCCTAACCCTAATACTAACCCTAACCCTAACACTAACCCTAAATGAACCCTAACACTAACCTTAACCCGAACCCAAACCGTAACCCTAACTGAACCCTAACTATAATCCTAACCCTAACCCTAACCCTAACCCTAACCCTAACTGAACCCTAAACCTAACACTATCCCTAACACTAACCATAACCCTAACCCTTACTGAACCCTAACCCTAACCCTAAACCTAACCCTAACCCTAACCCTAACCCTAACCCTAACCATAAACCTAACTGAACCCTAAACCTAACCCTAACCATAACACTAAACCTAACCCTAACCCTAACCCTAACCCTAACTGAACCCAAACCCTAACCCTAACCCTAAAACTAACCCTAACTAAACCCTAAACATAACCCTAAACCTAACACTAACCATAACCCTAACCCTAACACTTACTGAACCTTAACGCTAACCCTAAACCTAATCCTAACTGAACCCTAACCCTAATCCTAAACCAAACCCTAACCCTAAACCTAACCCTAACCGTAACCCTAACCCTAACTGAATCCTAACCCTAACCCTAACCCTAACCCTAACCCTAACCCTAACACTAACGCTAACTGAACCCTAAACCTAAACCTAACCATAACCCTAATCCAAACCCTAACAGAACCCTAACCCTAAACCTAACCATAACCCTAACCCTAACCCTAACCCTAACCCTAACTGTAACCTAACCCTAACCCTAACCCTAACCTTAACCCTAACCTTAACTGAACCCTTAACTTAAAGCAAACTGAACCCTAAACCTTACACTAACCCTAACCCTAACCCTAACTCTAACTGAACTCTAACCCTAACCCTAACCCAAACCCTAAACCTAACCCTAAACGTAACCCTAACCCTAACCCTAACCCTAAACCTAACAGAACCCTAAACCTAACCCTAACCCTAACACTAACCCTAACCCTAACCCTAACCCTAACAGAAACCTAACCCTAACCCTAACTCTAATCCTAACTGAACGCTAACCCTAACCGTAACCTTAACCCTAACCCTAACTGAAACCTAACCCTAAACTTAACTGAACCCTAAACATAATCTAACCCTAACACTAACCCTAACCCTAACTGAACCCTAACCCTAACCCTAACCCTAACCCTAACCCTAACCCTAACCCTAAACCTAACTAAACGCTAAACCTAAACCTAACCCTAACATTTACCCTAACCATAACCTAACCCTAACCCTAACCCTAACCCTAACCCTAATCATAACTAAACCCTAACCCTAAACCTAACTGAACCCTCACCATAACCCTAATCCTAATCCTAAACCTAACCCTATGCGTAACCCTAACCCTAACTGAACCCTAAACCTAACCCTAACCCTAATCCTATCCCTAACGCTAATCCTCACGTAACCCTTAACCTAACTGAACCCTAATTATAAACTTAACCCTAACCCTAAACCTAACCCTAACGTTAACACTAACGCTAACTGAACGCTAAACCTAACCCTAACCCTAACCCTAATCCAAAACCTAACAGAACCCTAACCCTAACCCTAACACTAACCCTAACCCTAACCCTAACTGTAACCTAACCCTAACCCTAACCCTAACCTTAACCCTAACCCTAACTGAACCCTTACCCTAAAGCAAACTGAACCCTAAACCTTACCCTAACCCTAACCCTAACCCTAACCCTAACTGAACTCTAACCGTAACCCTAACCCAAACCCTAACCCTAACCCTAAACATAACCCTAACCCTAACCCTAACCCTAAATCTAACTGAGCTTTAAACCTAACCCTAACCCTAACACAAACCCTAACCCTAAACCTAACCCTAACCCTAACTGAAACCTAACCCTAACCCTAACCCTAATCCTAACTGAACCCTAACCCTAACCCTAACCCTAACCCTAACCCTAACTGAACCCTTACCCTAAACTTAACTGAACCCTAAACCTAACCCTAACCCTAACATTAACCCTAACCCTAACTGAACACTAAACCTAAACCTAACCCTAACCCTAACCCTAAACCTAACTAAACCCTAAACATAAACCTAACCCAAACAGTAACCCTAAACATAACCCTAACCCTAACCCTAACCCTAACCCTAATCCTAACTGAACCCTAACCTTAACCCTAACTGAACCCTAACCCTAACCCTAACTGTAACCTAACCCTAACCCTAACCCTAACCTTAACCCTAACCCTAACTGAACCCTAACCCTAAACCAAACTGAACCATAAACCTTACACTAACCCTAACCCTAACCCTAACCCTAACTGAACTCTAACCCTAACCCTAACTCAAACTCTAAACCTAAACCTAAACGTAACCCTAACCCTAACCCTAACCCTAAACCTAACTGAACCCTAAACCCAACCCTAACCCTAACCCTAACCCTAACCCTAACCCTAATCCTAACTGAACCCTAACCCTAACCCTAACCTTAACCCTAATCCTAACTGAACCGTAACCCTAACCCTAACCTTAACAACAATCCTAACTGAACCCTAACCCTAAACCTAACTGATCCCTAAACCTAACCCTAACCCTAACACTAACCCTAACCCTAACTGAACCCTCAGCCTAACCCTAACCCTAACCCTAACCCTAACCCTAAACCTAACTAAACCCTAAACCTAACCCTAATCCTAACCCTTACACTAACAGAACCCTTACCCTAACCCTAACCCTAAACATAACCCTAACCCTAACCCTAACCCTAACTGCTCCCTAACCCTAACCCTAACCCTAATCCTAACTGAACCCTAACGCTAACCCTAACCCTTACCCTAACCTTAACCCTAACACTAACTGAACCCTAACCCTAAAGCTAACTGAACCAAAAACCTAACCCTAACCTATACCGTAACCCTAAACCTAACTGAACCCTAAACCTAACCCTAACCCTACCCCTAACCCTAACCCTAAACCTAACTAATCCCTAAACCTAACCCTAACCCCAACACTATGCCTAACCGTAACCCTAACACTAAGCCTAACCGTAACCCTAACCCTAACCCTAACCCTAACCCTAACTGAAACCTAACCCTAACCCTAACCCTAAACCTTACACTAAACCTAACCCTAACCCTAACCCTAACTGAACTCTAACCCTAACCCTAACCCAAACCCTAACCCTAAACCTAAACGTAACCCTAACCCTAACCCTAACCCTAACCCTAAACCTAACTGAACCCTAAACCTAACCCTAACCCTAACACTAACCCTAACCCTAACCCTAACCCTAACTGAAACCTAACCCTAACCCAAACCCTAATCCTAACTGAATCCTAACACTAACCCTAACCTTAAACCTAACCCTAACTGAACCCTAACCCTAAACATAACCTTAACCCTAACCCTAAACCTATCCCTGACCCTAATCCTAACTGAACCCTATCCATAACCCTAACCCTATCCCTAAACCTAACCCAAATCCTAACCCTAAACCTAACTAATCCCTAAACCTAACCCTAACCCCAACACTATGCCTAACCGTAACCCTAACACTAAGCCTAACCGTAACCCTAACCCTAACCCTAACCCTAACCCTAAATGAAACCTAACCCTAACCCTAACCCTAAACCTTACACTAACCCTAACTCTAACCCTAACCCTAACTGAACTCTAACCCTAACCCTAACCCAAAGCCTAACCCTAAACCTAAAAATAACCCTAACCCTAACCCTAACCCTAAACCTAACTGAACCCTAAACCTAACCCTAACCCTAACACTAACCCTAACCCTAACCCTAACCCTAACTGAAACCTTACCCTAACCCTAACCCTAATCCTAACTGAATCCTAACCCTAACCCTAACCTTAAACCTAACCCTAACTGAACCCTAACCCTAAACATAACTGAACCCTAAACCTAACCCAACCCTAACAGTAACCCTAACCCTAACTGAAACCTAAACCTAACCCTAACCCTAAACATAACCCTAACCCTAACCCTAAACCTATCCCTGACCCTAATCCTAACTGAACCCTTTCCATAACCCTAACCCTATCCCTAAACCTAACCCAAACCCTAACCCTAATCCTAACTCTAATTCTAAGGCTAACTGAACCCTAAACCTAACCCGAACGCTAATACTAACCCTAACCCTAACACTAACCCTAACTGAACCCTAACACTAAGCTTATCCCTAACCCAAACCATAACGCTAACTGAACCCTAAACCTAACCCTATCCCTAACCCTAACGGAACCCGAACCCTAACCTTAACTCTAACAAAAACCCTAACCCTAAATGAACAATAACCCTTACCCTAACCCTAACCCTAACCCTAACCCTAAACCTAACTGAACCCTAAACCTAACCCTAACCATAACACTAACCCTAACCCTAACCCTAACTGAACCCAAACCCTAACCCTAACCCTAAAACTAACCCTAACTAAACACTAAACATAACCCTATCCCTAACACTAACCATAACCCTAACCCTTACTGAACCCTAATGATAACCCTAAACCTAACCCTAACTGAACCCTAACCCTAAACCTAACCCTAAACCTAAACCTAACCCTAACCGTAACCCTAACCCTAACTGAACCCTAACCCTAACCCTAACCCTAACCCTAACCCAAACCCTAACCCTAACCCTAAACGTAACCCTAACCCTAACCCTAACCCTAACCCTAACCCTAACCCTAACCCTAAACCTAACCCTAACCCTAACACTAACCCTAACCATAACGCTAACCCTAACCCTATCCCTAACCCTAATCGTAACCCTAACCCTTAACCTAACTGAACCCTAACCATAACCCTAACCCTAAACCTAACCCTAAAGCTAACACTAACGCTAAGGCTAACTGAACCCTAAACCTAACCCTAACCCTAACCCTAACCCTAACCCTAACCCTAACTGAACCCTAACCCTAACCCTAAACCTAATCCTAAACCTAACCCTAACCGTAACCCTAACCCTAACTGAACCCTAACCCTAACCGTAACCCTAACGCTTACTGAACAATAACCCTAAATCTAACCCTAACACTAACCCTAACTGAACCCTAACCCTAACCCTAACACTAACCCTAAACCTAACCCTAACCCTAACTGAACCCTAACTCTAATCCTAAACCTAACCCTAACCCTAATCCTAACGCTAACTGAACCCTAACCCTAACCCTAACCCTAACGCTAACCCTAACTGAACCCTAACACTATACCTAATCCTAACCCTAACGCTAACCCTAACCCTAACCCTAACCCTAACCCTTACTGAAACCTAACGCTAAACCTAACCCTAACCTTAAGACTAACGCTAACTGAACCCTAAACTTAACCCTAAACCTTACCCTAACAAAAAGCCTAACAGAACCCTTACCCTAACCCTAACCACAACCCTAACCCTAACCCTAACCCTAACCCTAACCCTAACCCTAACCCTAACCCTAACTGAAACCTAACCCTAACCCTAACCTTAACCCTAACCCTAACTGAACCCTAAACCTAAAGCAAACTGAACCCTAAACCTTACACTAACCCTAAAACTAACCCTAACCCTAACTGAACTCTAACCCTAACCCTAACCCAAACCCTAACCCTAAACCTAAACGTAACCCTAACCCTAACCCTAACCCTAAACCTAACTGAACCCTAAACCTAACCCTAACCCTTACACTAACCCTTACCCTAACCCTAACCCTAACTGAAACCTAACCCTAACCCTAACCCTAATCCTAAGTGAACCCTAACACTAACCCTAACCTTAACCCTAACCCTAACTGAACCCTAAACCTAACCCTAACCCTAACCATAACCCTAACCCTAACCCTAAACCCATCCCTGAACCTAATCCTAACTGAAATCTATCCCTAACCCTAACCCTATCCCTAAACCTAACCCTAACCCTAACCCTAACCCTAACTCTAATTCTAAGGCTAATTGAACCCTAAACCTAACCCTAACCCTAATACTAACCCTAACCCTAACACTAACCCTAACTGAACCCTAACACTAACCTTAACCCTAACCCAAACCCTAACCCTAACTGAACCCTAACTATAATCCTAACCCTAACCCTAACCCTAAACGTAACTGAACCCTAAACCTAACCCTATCCCTAACACTAACCTTAACCCTAACCCTTACTGAACCCTAACGCTAACCCTAAACCTAACCCTAACTGAACCGTAACCCTAACCCTAACCCTAACCCTTAACCTAACCCTAACCGTAACCCTAACCCTAACTGAACCCTTACCCTAACCCTAACCCTAACGGAACCCGAAACCTAACCTTAACTCTAACAAAAACCCTAACCCTAAATGAACAATAACCCTTACCCTAACCCTAACCCTAACAATAACCCTAACCCTAACCCTAAACCTAACTGAACCCTAAACCTAACCCTAACCATAACACTAACCCTAAACCTAACCCAAACCCTAACCCTAACGCTAACTGAACCATAATCCTAACCCTAACTCTATCCCTAACCCAAACCCTAACAGAACCCTTACCCTAACCCTAACCCTAACCCTAACCCTAACTGTACCCTAACCCTAAACCTAACCCTAACGTTAACACTAACCCTAACTGAACCCTAACCCTAAAGCAAACTGAACACTAAAACTTACACTAACCCTAACCCCTACCATAACCCTAACTGAATTCTAACCCTAACCCTAACACTAACCCTAACCCTAAACGTAACCCTAACCGTAACCCTAACCCTAAACCTAACTGAACCCTAAACCTAACCCTTACCCTAACACTAACCCTAACCCTAACCCTAACCCTAACTGAAACATAACCCTAACCCTAAACCTAAACCTAACCCTAACTGAACCCAAACCATAACCCTAACCCTAGCCCTATCCCTAACCCTAATCCTAACCCTAAACCTTACCCTAACTGAACCCTAACCATAACCCTAACCCTAACCCTAACCCTAACCCTAACCCTAACCCTAACCCTAACTGAAACCTAACCCTAACCCTAACCCTAATACTAACCCTAACCCTAACACTAACCCTAAATGAACCCTAACACTAACCTTAACCCTAACCCAAACCGTAACCCTAACTGAACCCTAACTATAATCCTAACCCTAACCCTAACCCTAACCCTAACCCTAACTGAACCCTAAACCTAACCCTATCCCTAACACTAACCATAACCCTAACCCTTACTGAACCCTAACCCTAACCCTAAACCTAACCCTAACCGTAACCCTAACCCTAACTGAACTCTTACCCTAACCCTAACCCTAACCCTAAACCTAACCATAAACCTAACTGAACCCTAAACCTAACCCTAACCATAACACTAAACCTAACCCTAACCCTAACCCTAAACCTAACTGAACCCAAACCCTAACCCTAACCCTAAAACTAACCCTAAATCTAACCCTAACTAAACCCTAAACATAACCCTAAACCTAACACTAACCATAACCCTAACCCTAACACTTACTGAACCCTAACGCTAACCCTAAACCTAACCCTAACTGAACCCTAACCCTAATCCTTAACCAAACCCTAACCCTAAACCTAACCCTAACCCTAAACCTAACCATAACCCTAATCCAAACCCTAACAGAACCCTAACCCTAACCCTAACCCTAACCCTAACCCTAACCCTAACCCTAACTGTAACCTAACCCTAACCCTAACCCTAACCTTACCCCTAACCTTAACTGAACCCTTAACTTAAAGCAAACTGAACCCTAAACCTTACTCTAACCCTAACCCTAACCCTAACTCTAACTGAACTCTAACCCTAACCCTAACCCAAACCCTAAACCTAACCCTAAACGTAACCCTAACCCTAACCCTAACCCTAAACCTAACAGAACCCTAAACCTAACCCTAAACCTAACACTAACCCTAACCCTAACACTAACCCTAACAGAAACCTAACCCTAACCCTAACTCTAATCCTAACTGAACCCTAACCCTAACCCTAACCTTAACCCTAACCCTAACTGAACCCTAACCCTAAACTTAACTGAACCCTAAACATAATCTAACCCTAACACTAACCCTAACCCTAACTGAACCCTAACCCTAACCCTAACCCTAACCCTAACCCTAACCCTAACCCTAACCCTAAACCTAACTAAATGCTAAACCTAACCCTAACCCTAACATTTACCCTAACCATAACCCTAACCCTAACCCTAACCCTAACCCTAATCATAACTAAACCCTAACCCTAACCCTAACTGAACCCTCACCATAACCCTAATCCTAATCCTAAACCTAACACTATGCGTAACCCTAACCCTAACTGAACCCTAAACCTAACCCTAACCCTAATCCTATCCCTAACGCTAATCCTCACGTAACCCTTAACCTAACTGAACCCTAATTATAAACTTAACCCTAACCCTAAACCTAACCCTAACGTTAACACTAACGCTAACTGAACGCTAAACCTAACCCTAACCCTAACCCTAATCCAAAACCTAACAGAACCCTAACCCTAACCCTAACACTAACCCTAACCCTAACCCTAACTGTAACCTAACCCTAACCCTAACCCTAACCTTAACCCTAACCCTAACTGAACCCTTACCCTAAAGCAAACTGAACCCTAAACCTTACCCTAACCCTAACCCTAACCCTAACCCTAACCCTAACCCTAACTGAACTCTAACCGTAACCCTAACCCAAACCCTAACCCTAACCCTAAACATAACCCTAACCCTAACCCTAACCCTAAATCTAACTGAGCTTTAAACCTAACCCTAAACCTAACCCTAACCCTAACTGAAACCTAACCCTAACCCTAACCCTAATCCTAACTGAACCCTAAACCTAACCCTAACCCTAACCCTAACCCTAACCCTAACTGAACCCTTACCCTAAACTTAACTGAACCCTAAACCTAACCCTAAACCTAACACTAACCCTAACCCTAACTGAACCCTAAACCTAACCCTAACCCTAACCCTAACCCTAAACCTAACTAAACCCTAAACTTAACCCTAATCCAAACAGTAACCCTAAACATAACCCTAACCCTAACCCTAACCCTAACCCTAATCCTAACTGAACCCTAACCTTAACCCTAACTGAACCCTAACCCTAACCCTAACTGTAACCTAACCCTAACCCTAACCCTAACCTTAACCCTAACCCTAACTGAACCCTAACCCTAAACCAAACTGAACCATAAACCTTACACTAACCCTAACCCTAACCCTAACCCTAACTGAACTCTAACCCTAACTCTAACTCAAACTCTAAACCTAAACCTAAACGTAACCCTAACCCTAACCCTAACCCTAAACCTAACCCTAATCCTAACTGAACCCTAACCCTAACCCTAACCTTAACCCTAATCCTAACTGAACCGTAACCCTAACCCTAACCTTAACAACAATCCTAACTGAACCCTAACCCTAAACCTAACTGATCCCTAAACCTAACCCTAACCCTAACACTAACCCTAACCCTAACTGAACCCTCAGCCTAACCCTAACCCTAACCCTAACCCTAACCCTAAACCTAACTAAACCCTAAACCTAACCCTAATCCTAACCCTTACACTAACAGAACCCTTACCCTAACCCTAACCCTAAACATAACCCTAACCCTAACCCTAACCCTAACTGCTCCCTAACCCTAACCCTAACCCTAATCCTAACTGAACCCTAACGCTAACCCTAACCCTTACCCTAACCTTAACCCTAACACTAACTGAACCCTAACCCTAAAGCTAACTGAACCAAAAACCTAACCCTAACCTATACCGTAACCCTAAACCTAACTGAACCCTAAACCTAACCCTAACCCTACCCCTAACCCTAACCCTAAACCTAACTAATCCCTAAACCTAACCCTAACCCCAACACTATGCCTAACCGTAACCCTAACACTAAGCCTAACCGTAACCCTAACCCTAACCCTAACCCTAACCCTAACTGAAACCTAACCCTAACCCTAACCCTAAACCTTACACTAAACCTAACCCTAACCCTAACCCTAACTGAACTCTAACCCTAACCCTAACCCAAACCCTAACCCTAAACCTAAACGTAACCCTAACCCTAACCCTAACCCTAAACCTAACTGAACCCTAAACCTAACCCTAACCCTAACCCTAACCATAACCCTAACCCTAACCCTAACCCTAACTGAAACCTAACCCTAACCCAAACCCTAATCCTAACTGAATCCTAACACTAACCCTAACCTTAAACCTAACCCTAACTGAACCCTAACCCTAAACATAACCTTAACCCTAACCCTAAACCTATCCCTGACCCTAATCCTAACTGAAACCTATCCATAACCCTAACCCTATCCCTAAACCTAACCCAAATCCTAACCCTAAACCTAACTAATCCCTAAACCTAACCCTAACCCCAACACTATGCCTAACCGTAACCCTAACACTAAGCCTAACCGTAACCCTAACCCTAACCCTAACCCTAACCCTAAATGAAACCTAACCCTAACCTTAACCCTAAACCTTACACTAACCCTAACCCTAACCCTAACCCTAACTGAACTCTAACCCTAACCCTAACCCAAACCCTAACCCTAAACCTAAAAATAACCCTAACCCTAACCCTAACCCTAACCTTAACCCTAACCCTAACTGAACCCTAACCCTAAACCAAACTGAACCATAAACCTTACACTAACCCTAACCCTAACCCTAACCCTAACTGAACTCTAACCCTAACCCTAACTCAAACTCTAAACCTAAACCTAAACGTAACCCTAACCCTAACCCTAACCCTAAACCTAACTGAACCCTAAACCCAACCCTAACCCTAACCCTAACCCTAACCCTAACCCTAATCCTAACTGAACCCTAACCCTAACCCTAACCTTAACCCTAATCCTAACTGAACCGTAACCCTAACCCTAACCTTAACAACAATCCTAACTGAACCCTAACCCTAAACCTAACTGATCCCTAAACCTAACCCTAACCCTAACACTAACCCTAACCCTAACTGAACCCTCAGCCTAACCCTAACCCTAACCCTAACCCTAACCCTAAACCTAACTAAACCCTAAACCTAACCCTAATCCTAACCCTTACACTAACAGAACCCTTACCCTAACCCTAACCCTAAACATAACCCTAACCCTAACCCTAACCCTAACTGCTCCCTAACCCTAACCCTAACCCTAATCCTAACTGAACCCTAACGCTAACCCTAACCCTTACCCTAACCTTAACCCTAACACTAACTGAACCCTAACCCTAAAGCTAACTGAACCAAAAACCTAACCCTAACCTATACCGTAACCCTAAACCTAACTGAACCCTAAACCTAACCCTAACCCTACCCCTAACCCTAACCCTAAACCTAACTAATCCCTAAACCTAACCCTAACCCCAACACTATGCCTAACCGTAACCCTAACACTAAGCCTAACCGTAACCCTAACCCTAACCCTAACCCTAACCCTAACTGAAACCTAACCCTAACCCTAACCCTAAACCTTACACTAAACCTAACCCTAACCCTAACCCTAACTGAACTCTAACCCTAACCCTTACCCAAACCCTAACCCTAAACCTAAACGTAACCCTAACCCTAACCCTAACCCTAAACCTAACTGAACCCTAAACCTAACCCTAACCCTAACACTAACCATAACCCTAACCCTAACCCTAACCCTAACTGAAACCTAACCCTAACCCAAACCCTAATCCTAACTGAATCCTAACACTAACCCTAACCTTAAACCTAACCCTAACTGAACCCTAACCCTAAACATAACCTTAACCCTAACCCTAAACCTATCCCTGACCCTAATCCTAACTGAAACCTATCCATAATCCTAACCCTATCCCTTAACCTAACCCAAATCCTAACCCTAAACCAAACTAATCCCTAAACCTAACCCTAACCCCAACACTATGCCTAACCGTAACCCTAACACTAAGCCTAACCGTAACCCTAACCCTAACCCTAACCCTAACCCTAAATGAAACCTAACACTAACCCTAACCCTAAACCTTACACTAACCCTAACCCTAACCCTAACTGAACTCTAACCCTAACCCTAACCCAAACCCTAACCCTAAACCTAAAAATAACCCTAACCCTAACCCTAACCCTAAACCTAACTGAACCCTAAACCTAACCCTAACCCTAACACTAACCCTAACCCTAACCCTAACCCTAACTGAAACCTTACCCTAACCCTAACCCTAATCCTAACTGAATCCTAACCCTAACCCTAACCTTAAACCTAACCCTAACTGAACCCTAACCCTAAACATAACTGAACCCTAAACCTAACCCAACCCTAACAGTAACCCTAACCCTAACTGAAACCTTAACCTAACCCTAACCCTAAACATAACCCTAACCCTAACCCTAAACCTATCCCTGCCCCTAATCCTAACTGAATCCTTTCCATAACCCTAACCCTATCCCTAAACCTAACCCAAACCCTAACCCTAATCCTAACTCTAATTCTAAGGCTAACTGAACCCTAAACCTAACCCGAACGCTAATACTAACCCTAACCCTAACACTAACCCTAACTGAACCCTAACACTAAGCTTATCCCTAACCCAAACCCTAACCCTAACTGAACCCTAAACCTAACCCTATCCCTAACACTAAAGATAACCCTAACCCTTACTGAACCCTAACGCTAACCCTAAACCTAACCCTAACTGAACCCTAACCCTAACCCTAACCCTAACCCTAACGGAACCCGAACCCTAACCTTAACTCTAACAAAAACCCTAACCCTAAATGAACAATAACCCTTACCCTAACCCTAACCCTAACCCTAACCCTAAACCTAACTGAACCCTAAACCTAACCCTAACCATAACACTAACCCTAACCCTAACACTAACCCTAACCCTAACCCTAACTGAACCCAAACCCTAACCCTAACCCTAAAACTAACCCTAACTAAACACTAAACATAACCCTATCCCTAACACTAACCATAACCCTAACCCTTACTGAACCCTAATGATAACCCTAAACCTAACCCTAACTGAACCCTAACCCTAAACCTAACCCTAAACCTAAACCTAACCCTAACCGTAACCCTAACCCTAACTGAACCCTAACCCTAACCCTAACCCTAACCCTAACCCTAACCCAAACCCTAACCCTAACCCTAACCCTAACCCTAACCCTAACCCTAACCCTAACACTAACCCTAACCCTAACCATAACGCTAACCCTAACCCTATCCCTAACCCTAATCGTAACCCTAACCCTTAACCTAACTGAACCCTAACCATAACCCTAACCCTAAACCTAACCCTAAAGCTAACACTAACGCTAAGGCTAACTGAACCCTAAACCTAACCCTAACCCTAACCCTAACCATAACCCTAACCCTAACTGAACCCTAACCCTAACCCTAAACCTAATCCTAAACCTAACCCTAACCGTAACCCTAACCCTAACTGAACCCTAACCCTAACCGTAACCCTAACGCTTACTGAACAATAACCCTAAATCTAACCCTAACACTAATCCTAACTGAACCCTAACCCTAACCCTAACACTAACCCTAAACCTAACCCTAACCCTAACTGAACCCTAACTCTAATCCTAAACCTAACCCTAACCCTAATCCTAACGCTAACTGAACGCTAACCCTAACCCTAACCCTAACGCTAACCCTAACTGAACCCTAACACTATACCTAATCCTAACCCTAACGCTAACCCTAACACTAACCCTAACCATAACCCTTACTGAACCCTAACGCTAAACCTAACCCTAACCTTAAGACTAACGCTAACTGAACCCTAAACTTAACCCTAAACCTTACCCTAACAAAAAGCCTAACAGAACCCTTACCCTAACCCTAACCACAACCCTAACCCTAAACCTAACCCTAACCTTAACCCTAACCCTAACTGAACCCTAATTCTAAAGCTAACTGAACCCTAAATCTAACCTTAACCCTAACCCTTACCCTAACCTTAATCCTAACTAAAACCTAAACCTAACCCTAACACTAACACTAACTCTAACCCTAACCCTAACCCTAACCCTATCCCTAACCCTAATCCTAACTGAACCCTAACCCTAACCCTAACCCTATCCCTAAGCCTTATCCTAATACTAACCATTACCCTAACTGAACACTAAACATAACCCTAACCCTCACCCTAACCCTAACCCTAACGCTAACTCTAAGGCTAACTGAACCCTAAACCTAACCCTAACCCTAACCCAACCCTTACACTAACCCTAACTGAACCCTAACACTAACCTTAACCCTAACCCAAACCCTAAACCTAACTGAACCCTAACTATAACCCTAACACTAAACCTAACCGAAACCCTATCAGAACCCTTACCATAACCCTAACCCTAACCCTAACCCTAACTGCACCCTAGCCCTAACCCTAACCATAACCCTAACCCTAACCCTAACCCTACTGAACACTAACCCTAACCCTAACCCTAACCCTAAACCTAACTGAACCCTAAACCTATTCCTAACCCTAACACTAACCCTAACCCTAACCTTAACCCTAACCCTAACCCTAACTGAAACCTAACCCTCACCCTAAACCTAACCCTAACCCTATCCCTAATCCTAGCCCTAACCCTTACCCTAACTGAACCCTAACCATAACCCTAACCCTAACCCTAACCCTATCCCTAACCCTAACCTTAACCCTAATCCTAACTGAATCCTAACCCTAACCCTAACCTTAAACCTAACCCTAACTGAACCCTAACCCTAAACATAACTGAACCCTAAACCTAACCCAACCCTAACAGTAACCCTAACCCTAACTGAAACCTAAACCTAACCCTAACCCTAAACATAACCCTAACCCTAACCCTAAACCTATCCCTGACCCTAATCCTAACTGAACCCTTTCCATAACCCTAACCCTATCCCTAAACCTAACCCAAACCCTAACCCTAATCCTAACTCTAATTCTAAGGCTAACTGAACCCTAAACCTAACCCGAACGCTAATACTAACCCTAACCCTAACACTAACCCTAACTGAACCCTAACACTAAGCTTATCCCTAACCCAAACCCTAACCCTAACTGAACCCTAAACCTAACCCTATCCCTAACACTAACGATAACCCTAACCCTTACTGAACCCTAACGCTAACCCTAAACCTAACCCTAACTGAACCCTAACCCTAACCCTAACCCTAACCCTAACGGAACCCGAACCCTAACCTTAACTCTAACAAAAACCCTAACCCTAAATGAACAATAACCCTTACCCTAACCCTAACCCTAACCCTAACCCTAAACCTAACTGAACCCTAAACCTAACCCTAACCATAACACTAACCCTAACCCTAACACTAACCCTAACCCTAACCCTAACTGAACCCAAACCCTAACCCTAACCCTAAAACAAACCCTAACTAAACACTAAACATAACCCTATCCCTAACACTAACCATAACCCTAACCCTTACTGAACCCTAATGATAACCCTAAACCTAACCCTAACTGAACCCTAACCCTAAACCTAACCCTAAACCTAAATCTAACCCTAACCGTAACCCTAACTCTAACTGAACCCTAACCCTAACCCTAACCCTAACCCTAACCCTAACCCTAACCCAAACCCTAACCCTAACCCTAAACGTAACCCTAACCCTAACCCTAACCCTAACCCTAAACCTAACCCTAAACCTAACCCTAACCCTAACACTAACCCTAACCATAACGCTAACCCTAACCCTATCCCTAACCCTAATCGTAACCCTAACCCTTACCCTAACTGAACCCTAACCATAACCCTAACCCTAAACCTAACCCTAAAGCTAACACTAACGCTAAGGCTAACTGAACCCTAAACCTAACCCTAACCCTAACCCTAACCCTAACCCTAACCCTAACTGAACCCTAACCCTAACCCTAAACCTAATCCTAAACCTAACCCTAACCGTAACCCTAACCCTAACTGAACCCTAACTCTAACCGTAACCCTAACTCTTACTGAACAATAACCCTAAATCTAACCCTAACACTAACCCTAACTGAACCCTAACCCTAACCCTAACCCTAAACCTAAACCTAACCCTAACCCTAACTGAACCCTAACTCTAATCCTAAACCTAACCCTAACCCTAATCCTAACGCTAACTGAACCCTAACCCTAACCCTAACCCTAACGCTAACCCTAACTGAACCCTAACACTATACCTAATCCTAACCCTAACGCTAACCCTAACCCTAACCTTAACCTTAACCCTTACTGAACCCTAACGCTAAACCTAACCCTAACCTTAAGACTAACGCTAACTGAACCCTAAACTTAACCCTAAACCTTACCCTAACAAAAAGCCTAACAGAACCCTTACCCTAACCCTAACCACAACCCTAACCCTAACCCTAACCCTAACCCTAACTTCTCACTAACCCTAACCCTAAACCTAATCCTAACTGAACCCTAACACTAACCCTAAAACTAACCCTAACCTTAACCCTAACCCTAACTGAACCCTAATTCTAAAGCTAACTGAACCCTAAATCTAACCTTAACCCTAACCCTTACCCTAACCTTAATCCTAACTAAAACCTAAACCTAACCCTAACACTAACACTAACTCTAACCCTAACCCTAACCCTAACCCTATCCCTAACCCTAATCCTAACCGAACCCTAACCCTAACCCTAACCCTATCCCTAAGCCTTATCCTAATACTAACCATTACCCTAACTGAACCCTAAACATAACCCTAACCCTCACCCTAACCCTAACCCTAA
Source organism: Rallus limicola (assembly GCA_022605955.1). Taxonomy (NCBI): domain Eukaryota; kingdom Metazoa; phylum Chordata; class Aves; order Gruiformes; family Rallidae; genus Rallus; species Rallus limicola. The sequence goes on along the minus strand of JAKCOZ010000041.1, from coordinate 213,883 downwards.
CGCTAACTCTAAGGCTAACTGAACCCTAAACCTAACCCTAACCCTAACCCAACCCTTACACTAACCCTAACTGAACCCTAACACTAACCTTAACCCTAACCCAAACCCTAAACCTAACTGAACCCTAACTATAACCCTAACACTAAACCTAACCGAAACCCTAACAGAACCCTTACCATAACCCTAACCCTAACCCTAACACTGACCCCAACCCTAACCCTAACCCTAACTGCACCCTAGCCCTAACCCTAACCCTAACCCTAACCCTAACCCTAACCCTAACCCTACTGAACACTAACCCTATCCCTAACCCTAACCCTAAACCTAACTGAACCCTAAACCTATTCCTAACCCTAACACTAACCCTAACCCTAACCTTAACCCTAACCCTAACCCTAACTGAAACCTAACCCTCACCCTAACCCTAACCCTAACCCTATCCCTAATCCTAGCCCTAACCCTTACCCTAACTGAACCCTAACCATAACCCTAACCCTAACCCTAACCCTATCCCTAACCCTAACCCTAACCCTAACGCTAACTGAACCCTAAACCTAACCCTAACACTAACCCTAACCCTAACACTAACTGAACCCTAACACTAACCTAACCCTAACAAAAACCCTAACCTTAACTGAATCCTAACTATAACCCTAACCCTAACCCTAATCCTAATCCTACCTGAATCGTAACCCTAACCCTAACCCTAAACCTAACGTTAACGCTAAGTGAACTCTAACCCTAACCCTAAATCTAACCCTAATCCTAACCCTAACTGAACCCTAACCCTAACCCTAACCCTTACCCTAACGCTAACTGAACCATAAACCTAACTCTAACCCTTACCCTAACCCAAACCCTAACAGAACCATTACCCTTACACTAACCCTAACCCTAACCCTAACCATAACTGCTCCTTAAGCCTAACCCTAACACTAATCCTAACTGAACACTAACCCTAAACCTAACCTTAACCCTAACAATAACCCTAACCAAAACTGAACCCTAAACCTAACCCTAACTGAAACCTAACTCTAAAGATAACTGAACCCTAAACCTAACCCTAACCCTAACAATAACCCTAACCCTAACTGAACCCTAACCCTAAACCTAACTAAAACCTAAACCTAACCCTAACCCTAACACTAACTCTAACACTAACCCTAACCCTAACCCTAACACTAACCCTAAACCTAACGCTAACTCTAAGGCTAACTGAACCCTAAAACTAACCCTAACCGTAACCCTAACCCTAACCCTAACCGTTACTGAACCCTAACCCTAACCCTAATCTTAATCCTAAACCTAACCCTAACCGTAACCCTAACCCTAATTGAACTCTAAACCTAACACTAACCCTAACCCTAACGCTTACAGAACCATAACCCTAAATCTAACCATAACACTAACCCTAACTGAACCCTAACCCTAAGACTAACCTTAACCCTAACCCTAACCTTAACCCTAACAGAAACCTTACCCTAACCCTAATCCAAACCCTAACCCTAACCCTAACCCTAACCCTAACCCTAACCCTAACCCTTACCCTAACGCTAACTGAACCATAAACCTAATCCTAACCCTAACCCGAACAGAAACCTAACCCTAACCTTAACCGTAAACCTAACCCTAACACTAACACTAACCCTAACCCTAACCCTAACTTAACCCTAACACTAACCTTAACCCTGACCCAAACCCCAACCCTAATTGAACCCTAACTATAACCATAACCCTAACCCTAACCCTTACTGAACCCTAACGCTAAATCTAACCCTAACCTTAAGCCTAACGCTAACTGAACACTAAACTTAAACCTAAACCTTACCCTAACCCAAACCGTAACAGAACCCTTACCCTAACCCTAACCCTAACCCTAACCCTAACCCTAACCCTAACCCTAACTTCTCACTAACCCTAACGCTAAACCTAATCCTAACTGAACCCTAACCCTAACCCTAACCCTAACCCTAACCCTAAACCTAACTGAACCCTAAACCTAACCCTAACCCTAACACTAACCCTAACCCTAACCCTAACCCTAACCATAACCCTAACTGAAACCTAACCCTAACCCTAACTGAAAACTAACCCTAACCCTAACCCTAACCCTAACCCTAAACCTAACCCTAACCCTAACTGAACCCTAACCCTCACCCTAACCCTAACCCTAACCCTAATCCTAACCCTAACCCTTACCCTAACTGAACCCTAACCATAACCCTAACCCTAACCCTATCCCTAACCCTAACGCTAAACCTAACGCTAACTGAACCCTAAACCTAACCCTAACACTAACCCTAACCCTAACCCTAACTGCACCCTAACACTAACCTTAACCCTAACCAAAACCCTAATCTTATCTGAATCCTAACTATAACCCTAACCCTAACCCTAACCCTAACCCTTACTGAACCCTAACCCTAACCCTAATCTTAATCCTAAACCTAACCCTAACCGTAACCCTAACCCTAATTGAACTCTAAACCTAACCCTAACCCTAACCCTAACGCTTACTGAACCATAACCCTAAATCTAACCCTAACACTAACCCTAACTGAACCCTAACACTAACCCTAACCTTAACCCTATCCCTAACCCAAATCCTCACCTAACACTTACCTTAACTGAACCCTAAACATAACCCTAACCCTAACCCTAACCCTAACCCTAACGCTAAAAATAACCCTAACCCTAAGACTAACCCTAACCCTAACCCTAACCGTAACTGAAAACTAACCCTAACCCTAACCCTAACACTAACACTAACATAACGCTAACGCTAAGTGAACCCTAAACCTTATCTTAACTATAACCTTAATCCTAACTCTAACTGAACCCTAATCCTAACCGTAATCCTAAACCTAACTGAATCCTAAACCTAACCCTAACACTAACACTAACCCCAACCCTAACCCTAACCCTAACCCTAACTGAACCCTAAACCGAACCCTAAACCTAAACCTAACCCTAACCCTAACCCTAACCCTAACCCTAACTGAACCCTAACCATAACCCTAACCCTAACTCTAACCCTAATCCTAACGCTAAACATAACGCTAACTGAACCCAAACCCTAACCCTAACCCTAACCATATCCCTAACTAAACACTAAACCTAACCCTAAACCCTAACACTCACCATAACCCTAACCCTAACCCGTACTGAACCCTAACGCTAACCCTATACCTAACCCTAAGTGAACACTAACCCTAAAACTAAACCTAACCGTAACCCTAAACCTAACCCTAACCGTAACCCTAACCCTAACTGAACCCTAACCCTAACCCTAACACTAACTGAACCCTAACCCTAACCCTTACCCTAACCCTAACGCTAACTGAACACTAAACCTAACCCTAACGCTAACCCTAACCCAAACCCTAACTGAACTATAACCCTAACCCTAACCCTAACCCTAACCCTAACCCTAACCCTAACTGAACCCTAACCCTAACACTAACCCTAACCCTAAACCTAACCCTAACCCTAACTGAACCCAAACCCTTACCCTAACCCTAATCCCATCCCTAACCCTAATCCTAACCCTATCACGTAACCTAACTGAACCCTAACCATATACCCTAACCCTAAATCTAACTCTAACCCTAACGCTAGCGCTAACGCTAACTGAACCCTAAACCTAACCCTAACACTAACCCTAACCCTAACCCTAACTGAACCCTAACACTAACCTTAACCCTAACCCAAACCCTAACCCTAACTGAACCCTTACTATAACCCTAACCCTAACCCTAACCCAAATCCTAACAGAACCCTTACCTTAACCATAACACGAACACTAACCCTAACCCTAAACCTAACTGAACACTAACCCTAACCCTAACCCTAACGCTAACAATAAGTGAACCCTAACCCTAACCCTAAATCTAACCCTAATCCTAACGCTAACTGAACCCTAACCCTCACCCTAACCCTAATCCTAACCCTAACTGAACCCTATCCCTAACCCTAACCCTTACCCTAACGCTAACTGAATCATAAACCTAACTCTAACCCTTTCCCTAAACCAAACCCTAACAGAACCCTTACCCTTACCCTAACCCTAACCCTAACCTTAACCGAACCCTAACTGAAGCCTAACCCTAAAGCTAACTGAACCCTAAACTTAACCCTAACACTAACACTAACCCTAACCCTAACTGAACCCTAACCCTAACCCTAACACTACCCTAACCCTAACCCTAATCCTAATCCTAAACCTAACCCTAACCGTAACCCTAACCCTAACTGAACCCTAAACCTAACCCTAACCCTAACCCTATCCCTAACCCTAATCCTCACCTAACCCATACCGTAACTGAACCCTAACCATAACCCTAACCCTAACCCTAACACTAACCCTAACGCTAACACTAACGCTAACTGAACCCTAACCCTAACCCTAACCCTAACCCTAACACTAACCCTAACACTAACCCTAACCCTAACCCTAACCATAACTGAAACCTAACCCTAACCCTAACCCTAACCCTAACTCTAACATAACGCTAACGCTAAGTGAACAATAACCCTTAACTTAAGTATAACCCTAATCCTAACTCTAACTGAACCCTAAGCCTAACCCTAAGCCTAACCCTAACCCTAAACCTAACTGAATCCTAAACCTAACCCTAACCCTAATACTAACCCTAACTCTAACCCTAACCCTAACCCTAATCCTAAACCTAACACTTACCCTAACTGAACCCTAAACATAACCCTAACCCTAACTCTAACCCTAACTAAAACGCTAAACCTAATGCTAACTGAAACCTAACTCTAACCCTAACCCTAACCCTAACCCTATCCCTAACCCTAACTGAACACTAACACTAACCTTAACCCTAACCCAAACCCTAACCCTATCTGAACCCTTACTATAACCCTAACCCTAACCCTAACCCTAACTGAACCCTAACCGTAACCCTAACCCTAACCCTAACCCTAACCCAAACCCTAACCCTAACCCTAACCCTAACGCTAACTGAACCATAAACATAACCCTAACCCTAACCCTAACCGTAACTGAACCCTAACCCTAAACTTAACCCTAACCCAAACCCTAAATGAACAATAACCCTTACCCTAAAACTAAACCTAACCCTAACCCTAACCCTAACGCTAACTGAACCCCAACCCTAACCCTAACCATAACACTAACCCTATCCTTAACACTAACTGAACCCTAACACTAACCTTAACCCTAACCAAAACACTAAACCTAACTTAACCCTAACTATAACCCTAACCCTATCCCTAACCCTAACCCTAATACTAACTGAACCCTAACACTAACCCTAACACTAACCCTACACCTAACCCTAACCCTAATTGAACCCTTACTCTAACCCTAACCCTAACCCTAACCCTAATTCTAACGCTAACAGAACCCTAACCCTAACCCTAACCCTAACGCTAACCCTAAGTGAACCCTAACCCTATCCCTAATCCTAACTCTAAAGCTAACCCTAACACTAACCCTAAACCTAACCCTAACCCAAACCCTAACTGAACCCTAAACCTAACCCTAAACCTAACCCTAACCCTAACCCTAACACAAACCCTAACCCTAACCCTAACGCTAACTGAACCATAAACATAACCCTAACCCTAACCCTAACCGTAACTCAACCCTAACCCTAAACTTAACCCTAACCCAAACCCTAAATGAACAATAACCGTTACCCTAAAACTAAACCTAACCCTAACCCTAACCCTAACGCTAACTGAACCCCAACCCTAACCCTAACCATAACACTAACCCTATCCTTAACACTAACTGAACCCTAACACTAACCTTAACCCTAACCAAAACACTAAACCTAACTTAACCCTAACTATAACCCTAACCCTATCCCTAACCCTAACCCTAATACTAACTGAACCCTAACACTAACCCTAACACTAACCCTACACCTAACCCTAACCCTAATTGAACCCTAACCCTATCCCTAATCCTAACTCTAAAGCTAACCCTAACACTAACCCTAAACCTAACCCTAACCCAAACCCTAACTGAACCCTAAACCTAACCCTAAACCTAACCCTAACCCTAACCCTAACCCTAACCCTAACCCTAACCCTAACTGAACCCAAACCCTAACCCTAACCCTAACCATATCCCTAACTAAACACTAAACCTAACCCTAAACCCTAACACTCACCATAACCCTAACCCTAACCCTTACTGAACCCTAACGCTAAGCCTATACCTAACCCTAAGTGAACACTAACCCTAAAACTAAACCTAACCATAACCCTAAACCTAACCCTAACCGTAACCCTAACCCTAACTGAACCCTAACCCTAACCCTAACACTAACTGAACCCTAACCCTAACCCTAACCCTAACCCTAACGCTAACTGAACACTAAACCTAA
>JAKCOZ010000041.1:197500-200000 GCA_022605955.1 Rallus limicola | reverse complement strand
ACCCTTACCCTAACGCCAACTGAACCATAAACCTAACTCTAACCCTTACCCTAACCCAAACCCTAACAGAACACTTACCCTTACACTAACCCTAACCCTAACCCTAACTGCTCCTTAACCCTAACCCTAACCCTAAACCTAACCCTAACCCTAACCCTATCCCTAACCCTAATCCTCACCTAACCCTTACCCTAATTGAACCCTAACCATAACCCTAACCCTAACAGTAACCCTAACCCTAACGCTAAACCTAACGCTAACTGAACCCTAACCCTAACCCTAACCAGAACCCTAACCCTAACCCTTACCATAACCCTAAACCTAATCCTAACCCTAACCCTAACCCTAACCCTAACCCTAACCCTAACTGAAACCTAACCCTAACCCTAAACCTAACTCTAACCCTAACCCTAACGCTAAACCTAACCCTAACCCTAACCCTAATTCTAACTGAACCCTAACCCTAACCCTAACACTAACCCTAAACCTAACCCTAACACTAACTGAACCCTAACTCTAACCCTAAACCTAACCCTAACCCTAATCCTAACGCTAACTGAACCCTAACCCTAACCATAACCCTAACGCTAACCCTAACTGAACCCTAACCCTAACCCTAACCCTAACCCTAACTCTAACTGAACCATAAACCTAACCGGAATCCTAACCCTAACCCTAAATGAACCCTAACCCTAAACTTAACCCTAAGCGAAACCCTAACTGAACAATAACCCTTACCCTAAAACGAACCCTAACCCAAACCCAAACGCTAACTGAACCCTTAACCTAAACCTAACCCTAACCCTAACCCTTACCCTAACCCTAACCTTAACACTAACCCTAACTGAACCCTAACCCTAAAGCTAACTGAACCCTAACCCTAACCCTAACCCTAACCCTAACCCTAAACCTAACTGAACTCTAAACCTAACCCTAACCCTAACACTAACCCTAACCCTAACCCTAACCCTAACCCGAACTGAAACGTAACCCTAACCCTAACCCTAACCCCTTACCCTAAACCTAACCCTAACCCTAACTGAACCCTAACCCTAACCCTAACCCTAACCCTATCCCTAACCCTAATCCTAACCCTAACCCTTACCCTAACTGGACCCTAACCATAACCCTAACCCTAACCCTAATCCTAACCCTAACGCTAACTCTAAGGCTAACTGAACCCTAAACATAACACTAACCCTAACCCTAACCCAAACTGAATACTAACACTAACCTTAACCCTAAAACTAATGTTAACGCTAAGTGAACCCTTACCTAACTCTAAATCTAACCCTAATCCTAACGCTAACAGAACCCTAACCCTCACCCTAACCCTAATCCTAACCCTAACTGAACCCTAACTCTAACCCTAACCCTTACCCGAACACTAACTGAAACATAAACCTAAGTCTAACCCTTACCCTAACCCAAACCCTAAAAGAACCCTTACCCTTACACTAACCCTAACCCTAACCCTAACCCTAACCCTAACTGCTCCTTAACCCTAACCCTAACCCTAATCCTAACTGAACCCTAACCCGAACCCTAACCTTAACCCTAACCCTAACTGAACCCTAACCCTAAAGCTAACGGAACCCTGAACATAACCCTAACCCTAACACTAACCCTAACCCTAACTGAACCCTAACCCTAACCCTAAACCTAACCCTAACCCTAATCCTAACCCTAAACCTAACTAAACCCTAAAACTAACCCTAACCCTAACCCTAACTCTAACCCTAACCCTAACCCTAACACTAACCCTAAGTGAACCCTAACCGTAACCCTAACCCTAACCCTAACCCTAACTGAACTCTAACACTAACCCTAATCCTAATCCGAAACCTAACCCTAACCGTAACCCTAACCCTAACTGAACCATAACCCTAACCCTAACCCTAACACTAACGCTGACTGAACCATAACCATAAATCAAACCATAACACTAACCCTAACTGAACCCTAACCCTAACCCTAACCCTATCCCTAACTCAAATCCTCACGTAACCCTTACCCTAACTGAACCCTAACCATAACCCTAACCCTAAACCTAACCCTAAACCTAACGCTAACACTAACGCTAACTGAACCCTAACCCTAACCCTAACACTAACCCTAACCCTAACCCTAACCCTAACCCTAACCCTAACCCTAACCATAACTGAAACCTACCCCTAACCCTAACCCTAACACTAACCCTAACATAACGCTAACGCTAAGTGAACCTTAACCCTTACATTAACTGTAACCCTAATCCTAACTCTAACTGAACCATAACCCTAACCCTAATCCTAAACCTAACTGAATCCTAAACCTAACCCTAACACTAACACTAACCCCAACCCTAACCCTAACCCTAACCCTAACTGAACCCTAACTGAACCCTAACCCTAAACATAATCCTAACCCTAACTCTAACCCGAACCCTAACCCGAACCCTAACCCTAACCCTAACTGAACTCTAACCCTAACCCAAAACCTAACCATAAACCTAAACCTA
>JAKCOZ010000041.1:182500-187500 GCA_022605955.1 Rallus limicola | reverse complement strand
CTGACACTAAGCCTAACCCTAAACCTAAACCTTACTGAACCCTAACCCTAACCCTAACCCTAACCCTAACCCTAACCCTAACACTAAACCTAATTAAACCCTAAACCTAACACTGACACTAAGCCTAACCCTAAATCTAACCCTTACTGAACACTAACCCTATCCCTAACCCTAATCCTAACCCTCACCCTTACCTTAACTGAACCCTAACCATAACGCTAACCCTAACCTTAACCCTAAGGCTAATTCTAAGGCTAACTGAAACCTAAACCTAACCCTAACCCTAATCCTAACCCTAACACTAACACTAACTTAACCCTAACACTAACCTTAACCCTAACCCAAACCCTAACCCTAACTGAACCCCAAGTATAACCTTAACACTATTACTAACCCTAACCCTAACTGAACACTAAACCTAACCCTATCCCTAACACTAACCATAACCCTAACCCTTACTGAACCCTAACGCTAACCCTAAACCCAACCCTAACTGAACCCTAACCCTAACCCTAAACCTAACCCTAAACCTAACCCTAACCGTAACCCTAACCCTAACAGAACCCGAACCCTAACCCTAACCCTAACTGAACCCTAACCCTAACCTTAACCCTAATCTTAAACCTAACCCTAACTGAATCCTAACCCTAACCCTAACACTAACCCTAACCCTAAACCTAACCCTAACCTTAACTGAACCCAAAACCTAACCCTAACCCTAACCCTAACCCTATCCCTAACCCTAATCCTAACCCTAACACTTACCCTAACTGAACCCAACCTATAAACCTAACACTAAACCTAAACCTAAAGCTAAACCTAACGCTAACTGAACCCTAAACCTAACCCTAACCCTAACCCAAACCCTAACCCTAACGTTAACGCTAAGTGAACCCTAACCCTAAACCTAACCCTAAATCTAACCCTAATCCTAACGCTAACTGAACCCTAACCCTCACCCTAACACTAATCCTAACCCTAACTGAAACCTAACCCTAACCCTAACCCTTACCCTAACGCCAACTGAACCATAAACCTAACTCTAACCCTTACCCTAACCCAAACCCTAACAGAACACTTACCCTTACACTAACCCTAACCCTAACCCTAACTGCTCCTTAACCCTAACCCTAAACCTAATCCTAACTGAACCCTAACCCTAACCATAACCTTAACCCTAACCCTAACTGAACCCTAACCCTAAAGCTAACTGAACCCTAAACCTAACCCTAACACTAACACCAACCCTAAACCTAACTGAACACTAACCCTAACCCTAACCCTAGCCCTAACCCGAACCCTAACTGAACCCTAACCCTAAACCTAACCCTATCCTTAACCCTAATCTTAACCCTAACACTTACCATAACTGACCCCTAAACACAACCCTAAACCTAACTCTAACCCTAACCCTAACGCTAAGTGAACCCTAACCCTAACCCTAACTGAACACTAAACCTAACCCTAACCCTAACACTAACCCTAAACATAACTGAACCCTAACCCTAACCCTAACCCTAACCCTAACCCTAACCCTAAACATAACTAAACCCTAAACCTAACCCTAAACCTAACACTAACTATAACCCTAACCCTAACTCTAACCCTAACACTAACCCTAACCCTAAACCTAACGCTAAAGCTAAGGCTAACTGAACCCTAAACCTAACCCTAACTCTAACCCTAATCCTAACCTTAAGGGAACCCTAACCCTAACCCTAAACCTAATCCTAAACCTAACCCTAACAGTAACCCTAACCCTAACTGAACCCTAAGCTTAACCCTAACCCGTACCCTAACGATAACTGAACTATAAACCTAACTCTAACCCTTACCCTAACCCAAACCCTAACAGAACCCTTACCCTTACACTAACCCTAACCCTAACCCTAACTGCTCCTTTACCCTAACCCTAACCCTAATCCTAACTGAACCTTAACCCTAACCATAACCTTAACCCTAACCCTAACTGAACCCTAACCCTAAAGCTAACTGAACCCTAAACCTAACCCTAACCCTAACACTAACCCGAACCCTAACTGAACCCTAAAACTAACCCTAACCCTAACCCTTACCCTAACCCTAACCCTAACTGAACCCTAACCCTAAGCCTAACCCTATCCCTAACCCTAATCATAACCCTAACACTTACCATAACTGAACCCTAACCATAACCCTAAACCTAACTCTAACCCTAACCCTAACGCTAACTGAACCCTAACCCTAACCCTAACTGAACCCTAAAACTAACCCTAACCCTAACACTAACCCTAACCCTAACTGAACCCTAACCCTAAACCTAACCCTAACACTAACCCTTACCCTAAACCTAACTAAACCCTAAACCTAACCCTAAACCTAACACTAACCCTAACCCTAACCCTAACCCTAACCCTAATTGAACCCTAACCCTAACCCTAACCCGAGCCCTAACCCTAAGTAAACCCTAACCCTAACCCTAAGTGAACCCTAACCCTAACCCTAATTGAACCCTAACCCTAACCCTAAACCTAATCCTAAACCTAATCCTAACAGTAACCCTAACCCTAACTGAACCCTAACCCTAACCCAAACCCTAACCCTAAAGCTTTCTGAACCATACCCTAAATCTAATCCTAACACTAACCCTAACTAAACCCTAAACCTAACCCTAACCCTAACCCTATCCCTAACCCTAATCCTCACCTAACCCTTACCCTAATTGAACCCTAACCATAACCCTAACCCTAACAGTAACCCTAACCCTAACGCTAAACCTAACGCTAACTGAACCCTAAACCTAACCCTAACCAGAACCCTAACCCTAACCCTTACCATAACCCTAAACCTAATCCTAACCATAACCCTAACCCTAACCCTAACCCTAACCCTAACCCTAACTGAAACCTAACCCTAACCCTAAACCTAACTCTAACCCTAACCCTAACGCTAAACCTAACGCTAACGGAACTCTAACCCTAACCCTAACCCTAACCCTAACCCTAACCCTAACCCTAACCCTAACCCTAACTCTAACCCTAACCCTAACCCTAACCCTAATTCTAACTGAACCCTAACCCTAACCCTAACACTAACCCTAAACCTAACCCTAACACTAACTGAACCCTAACTCTAACCCTAAACCTAACCCTAACCCTAATCCTAACGCTAACTGAACCCTAACCCTAACCATAACCCTAACGCTAACCCTAACTGAACCCTAACCCTAACCCTAACCCTAACCCTAACTCTAACTGAACCATAAACCTAACCGGAATCCTAACCCTAACCCTAAATGAACCCTAACCCTAAACTTAACCCTAAGCGAAACCCTAACTGAACAATAACCCTTACCCTAAAACGAACCCTAACCCAAACCCTAACGCTAACTGAACCCTTAACCTAAACCTAACCCTAACCCTAACCCAAACCCTAACAGAACCCTTAAACTAACCCTAATCCAAACCCTAAACCTAACCCTAACCCTAACCCTTACCCTAACCCTAACCTTAACACTAACCCTAACTGAACCCTAACCCTAAAGCTAACTGAACCCTAACCCTAACCCTAACCCTAACCCTAACCCTAAACCTAACTGAACTCTAAACCTAACCCTAACCCTAACCCTAACCCTAACCCTAACCCTAACCCGAACTGAAACGTAACCCTAACCCTAACCCTAACCCTAACCCTAAACCTAACCCTAACCCTAACTGAACCCTAACACTAACCCTAACCCTAACCCTATCCCTAACCCTAATCCTAACCCTAACCCTTACCCTAACTGAACCCTAACCATAACCCTAACCCTAACCCTAATCCTAACCCTAACGCTAACTCTAAGGCTAACTGAACCCTAAACATAACACTAACCCTAACCCTAACCCAAACTGAATACTAACACTAACCTTAACCCTAAAACTAATGTTAACGCTAAGTGAACCCTTACCTAACCCTAAATCTAACCCTAATCCTAACGCTAACAGAACCCTAACCCTCACCCTAACCCTAATCCTAACCCTAACTGAACCCTAACTCTAACCCTAACCCTTACCCGAACACTAACTGAAACATAAACCTAAGTCTAACCCTTACCCTAACCCAAACCCTAAAAGAACCCTTACCCTTACACTAACCCTAACCCTAACCCTAACCCTAACCCTAACTGCTCCTTAACCCTAACCCTAACCCTAATCCTAACTGAACCCTAACCCGAACCCTAACCTTAACCCTAACCCTAACTGAACCCTAACCCTAAAGCTAACGGAACCCTGAACATAACCCTAACCCTAACACTAACCCTAACCCTAACTGAACCCTAACCCTAACCCTAAACCTAACCCTAACCCTAATCCTAACCCTAAACCTAACTAAACCCTAAAACTAACCCTAACCCTAACCCTAACTCTAACCCTAACCCTAACCCTAACACTAACCCTAAGTGAACCCTAACCGTAACCCTAACCCTAACCCTAACCCTAACTGAACTCTAACACTAACCCTTATCCTAATCCGAAACCTAACCCTAACCGTAACCCTAACCCTAACTGAACCATAACCCTAACCCTAACCCTAACACTAACGCTGACTGAACCATAACCATAAATCAAACCATAACACTAACCCTAACTGAACCCTAACCCTAACCCTAACCCTATCCCTAACTCAAATCCTCACGTAACCCTTACCCTAACTGAACCCTAACCATAACCCTAACCCTAAACCTAACCCTAAACCTAACGCTAACACTAACGCTAACTGAACCCTAACCCTAACCCTAACACTAACCCTAACCCTAACCCTAACCCTAACCCTAACCCTAACCCTAACCATAACTGAAACCTACCCCTAACCCTAACCCTAACACTAACCCTAACATAACGCTAACGCTAAGTGAACCTTAACCCTTACATTAACTGTAACCCTAATCCTAACTCTAACTGAACCATAACCCTAACCCTAATCCTAAACCTAACTGAATCCTAAACCTAACCCTAACACTAACACTAACCCCAACCCTA
>JAKCOZ010000041.1:170000-175000 GCA_022605955.1 Rallus limicola | reverse complement strand
TAAATCTAACTGCTCCTAAACCCTAACCCTAACCCTAATCCTAACTGAACCCTAACCCTAACCATAACCTTAACCCTAACCCTAACTGAACCCTAACCCTAAAGCTAACTGAACCCTAAACCTAACCCTAACCCTAACACCAACCCTAACCCTAACTGAACCCTAACCCTAACCCTAACCCTAACCCTAACCCTAACCCTAACCCTAACTGAACCCTAACCCTAACCCTAACCCTATCCCTAACCCTAAACTTAACCCTAAAACTTACCATAACTGAACCCTAACCATAACCCTAAACCTAACTCTAACCCTAACCCTAACGCTAAATGAACCCTAAGCCTAACCTTAACTGAACCCTAAACCGAACCCTAACCCTAACACTAACCCTAAACATAACTGAACCCTAACCCTAAACCTAACCCTAACCCTAACCCTAACCCTAAACATAACTAAAACCTAAACCTAACCCTAAACCTAACACTAACTCTAACCCTAACCCTAACTCTAACCCTAACACTAACCCTAACCGTAAACCTAACGCTAATGCTAAGGCTAACTGAACCCTAAACCTAACCCTAACCCTAACCCTAACCCTAAACATAACTAAAACCTAAACCTAACCCTAAACCTAACACTAACTCTAACCCTAACCCTAACTCTAACCCTAACACTAAACCTAACCGTAAACCTAACGCTAATGCTAAGGCTAACTGAACCCTAAACCTAACCCTAACCCTAACCCTAACCCTAACCCTAAACCTAATCCTAAACCAAACACTAAGAGTAACCCTAACCCTAACTGAACCCTAAGCCTAACCCTAACCCGTACCCTAACGCTAACTGAACTATAAACCTAACTCTAACCATAACCCTAACCCTAACCCTAACAGCTCCTTTACCCTAACCCTAACCCTAATCCTAACTGAACCCTAACCCTAACCCTAACCTTAACCCTAACCCTAACTGAACCCTAACCCTAAAGCTAACTGAACCCTAAACCTAACCCTAACCCTAACACTAACCCGAACCCTAACTGAACCCTAAAACTAACCCTAACCCTAACACTAACACTAACCCTAACCCTAACCCTAACCCTAACCCTAACCCTAACCCTTACCCTAACCCTAACCCTAACTGAACCCTAACCCTAAGCCTAACCCTATCCCTAACCCTAATCATAACCCTAACACTTACCATAACTGAACCCTAACCATAACCCTAAACCTAACTCTAACCCTAACCCTAACGCTAACTGAACCCTAACCCTAACCCTAACTGAACCCTAAAACTAACCCTAACCCTAACACTAACCCTAACCCTAACTGAACCCTAACCCTAAACCTAACCCTAACACTAACCCTAACCCTAAACCTAACTAAACCCTAAACCTAACCCTAAACCTAACAATAACTCTAACCCTAACCCTAACTCTAACCCTAACCCTAACCCTAACCCTAACCCTAAACCTAACCCTAACCCTAAGTAAAAGCTAACCCTAACCCTAAGTGAACCCTAACCCTAACCCTAAACCTAATCCTAAACCTAACCCTAACAGTAACCCTAACCCTAACTGAACCCTAACCCTAACCCAAACCCTAACCCTAAAGCTTTCTGAACCATACCCTAAATCTAATCCTAACACTAACCCTAACTAAACCCTAAACCTAACCCTAACCCTAACCCTATCCCTAACCCTAATCCTCAGCTAACCCTTACCCTAATTGAACCCTAACCATAACCCTAACCCTAACAGTAACCCTAACCCTAACGCTAAACCTAACGCTAACTGAACCCTAACCCTAACCCTAACCAGAACCCTAACCCTAACCCTTACCATAACCCTAAACCTAATCCTAACCCTAACCCTAACCCTAACCCTAACCCTAACCCTAACTGAAACCTAACCCTAACCCTAACCCTAACTCTAACCCTAACCCTAACGCTAAACCTAACGCTAACGGAACTCTACCCCTAACCCTAAACCTAACCCTAACCCTAACCCTAACTGAACCCTAACACTAATCTTAACCCTAACCCAAAACCTAACCCTAACTTAACCCTAACTATAACCCTAACCCTAACTCTAACCCTAACCCTAACCCTAACCCTAATTCTAACTGAACCCTAACCCTAACCCTAACATTAACCCTAAACCTAACCCTAACACTAACTGAACCCTAACTCTAACCCTAAACCTAACCCTAACCCTAATCCTAACGCTAACTGAACCCTAACCCTAACCATAACACTAACGCTAACCCTAACTGAACCCTAACCCTAACCCTAACCCTAACCCTAACTCTAACTGAACCATAAACCTAACCGTAATCCTAACCCTAACCCTAAATGAACCCTAACCCTAAACTTAACCCTAAGCCAAACCCTAACTGAACAATAACCCTTACCCTAAAACGAACCCTAACCCAAACCCTAACGGTAACTGAACCCTTAACCTAAACCTAACCCTAACCCTAACCCAAACCCTAACAGAACCCTTAAACTAACCCTAATCCAAACCCTAAACCTAACCCTAACCCTAACCCTTACCCTAACCCTAACCTTAACACTAACCCTAACTGAACCCTAACCCTAACGCTAACTGAACCCTAACCCTAACCCTAACCCTAACCCTAACCCTAAACCTAACTGAACTCTAAAACTAACCCTAACCCTAACACTAACCCTAACCCTAACCCTAACCCTAACCCGAACTGAAACGTAACCCTAACCCTAACCCTAAACCTAACCCTAAACCTAACCCTAACCCTAACTGAACCCTAACACTAACCCTAACCCTAACCCTATCCCTAACCCTAATCCTAACCCTAACCCTTACCCTAACTGAACCCTAACCATAACCCTAACCCTAGCCCTAATCCTAACCCTAACGCTAACTCTAAGGCTAACTGAACCCTAAACATAACACTAACCCTAACCCTAACCCAAACTGAATACTAACACTAACCTTAACCCTAAAACTAATGTTAACGCTAAGTGAACCCTTACCTAACCCTAAATCTAACCCTAATCCTAACGCTAACAGAACCCTAACCCTCACCCTAACCCTAATCCTAACCCTAACTGAACCCTAACTCTAACCCTAACCCTTACCCGAACACTAACTGAAACATAAACCTAAGTCTAACCCTTACCCTAACCCAAACCCTAAAAGAACCCTTACCCTTACACTAACCCTAACCCTAACCCTAACCCTAACCCTAACTGCTCCTTAACCCTAACCCTAACCCTAATCCTAACTGAACCCTAACCCGAACCCTAACCTTAACCCTAACCCTAACTGAACCCTAACCCTAAAGCTAACGGAACCCTGAACATAACCCTAACCCTAACACTAACCCTAACCCTAACTGAACCCTAACCCTAACCCTAAACCTAACCCTAACCCTAATCCTAACCCTAAACCTAACTAAACCCTAAAACTAACCCTAACCCTAACCCTAACTCTAACCCTAACCCTAACCCTAACACTAACCCTAAGTGAACCCTAACCGTAACCCTAACCCTAACCCTAACCCTAACTGAACTCTAACACTAACCCTAATCCTAATCCGAAACCTAACCCTAACCGTAACCCTAACCCTAACTGAACCATAACCCTAACCCTAACCCTAACACTAACGCTGACTGAACCATAACCATAAATCAAACCATAACACTAACCCTAACTGAACCCTAACCCTAACCCTAACCCTATCCCTAACTCAAATCCTCACGTAACCCTTACCCTAACTGAACCCTAACCATAACCCTAACCCTAACCCTAACCCTAAACCTAACGCTAACACTAACGCTAACTGAACCCTAACCCTAACCCTAACCCTAACCCTAACCCTAACCCTAACCCTAACCCTAACCCTAACCCTAAACATAACTGAAACCTACCCCTAACCCTAACCCTAACACTAACCCTAACATAACGCTAACGCTAAGTGAACCTTAACCCTTACATTAACTGTAACCCTAATCCTAACTCTAACTGAACCATAACCCTAACCCTAATCCTAAACCTAACTGAATCCTAAACGTAACCCTAACACTAACACTAACCCCAACCCTAACCCTAACCCTAACCCTAACTGAACCCTAACTGAACCCTAACCCTAAACATAATCCTAACCCTAACTCTAACCCGAACCCTAACCCGAACCCTAACCCTAACCCTAACTGAACTCTAACCCTAACCCAAAACCTAACCATAAACCTAAACCTAACTGAACCCTAAACATAACCCTAACACTAACCCTAACCCTAACTCTAACCCTAACCCTAACCCTAACTGAACCCAAACCCTAACCCTAACCCTAACTAAACCCTAAACCTAACCCTAAACCTAACACTAACCATAACCCTAACCCTAACCCTTAGTGAACCCTAACGGTAACCCTAAATCTAACCCTAACTGAACCCTAACCCTAACCCTAAACCTAACCCTATCCCTAACCCTAATCCTAACCCTAACCCTTACCCTAACTGAACCCTAACCATAAACCTAACCCTAAACCTAACCCTAACGATAAACCTAACGCTAACTGAACCGTAAAACTAACCCTAACACTAACCCTAACCCTAACTGAACCCTAACACTAAACTTAACCCTAACCCTAACCCTAACCCTAACCCTAACCTTAACACTAACCCTAACTGAACCTTAAGCCTAAAGCAAACTGAACCCTAAACCTTACCCTAACCCGAACCCTAACCCTAACCCTAACTGAACTCTAACCCTAACCCTAACCCTAACCATAACCCTAAACCAAACTGAACCCTAAACCTAAC
This sequence comes from Rallus limicola, assembly GCA_022605955.1. Classification (NCBI taxonomy): domain Eukaryota; kingdom Metazoa; phylum Chordata; class Aves; order Gruiformes; family Rallidae; genus Rallus; species Rallus limicola. The sequence goes on along the minus strand of JAKCOZ010000041.1, from coordinate 170,203 downwards.
CCGAACACTAACCCTAACCCTAAGTCTAACCCTAACCCTAACCCTAACTGAACCCAAACCCTAACCCTAACCCTAACTAAACCCTAAACCTAACCCTAACCCTAACACTAACCATAACCCTAACCCTAACCCTTAGTGCACCCTAACGCTAACACTAAATCTAACACTAACTGAACCCTAACCCTAACCCCAAACCTAACCCT
>JAKCOZ010000041.1:162500-165000 GCA_022605955.1 Rallus limicola | reverse complement strand
CCCTAACACAAAACCTAACCGTAAACCTAACGCTAATGCTAAGGCTAACTGAACCCTAAACCTAACCCTAACCCTAACCCTAACCCTAACCCTAAACCTAATCCTAAACCAAACACTAAGAGTAACCCTAACCCTAACTGAACCCTAAGCCTAACCCTAACCCGTACCCTAACGCTAACTGAACTATAAACCTAACTCTAACCATAACCCTAACCCTAACCCTAACAGCTCCTTTACCCTAACCCTAACCCTAATCCTAACTGAACCCTAACCCTAACCCTAACCTTAACCCTAACCCTAACTGAACCCTAACCCTAAAGCTAACTGAACCCTAAACCTAACCCTAACCCTAACACTAACCCGAACCCTAACTGAACCCTAAAACTAACCCTAACCCTAACACTAACACTAACCCTAACCCTAACCCTAACCCTAACCCTAACCCTAACCCTTACCCTAACCCTAACCCTAACTGAACCCTAACCCTAAGCCTAACCCTATCCCTAACCCTAATCATAACCCTAACACTTACCATAACTGAACCCTAACCATAACCCTAAACCTAACTCTAACCCTAACCCTAACGCTAACTGAACCCTAACCCTAACCCTAACTGAACCCTAAAACTAACCCTAACCCTAACACTAACCCTAACCCTAACTGAACCCTAACCCTAAACCTAACCCTAACACTAACCCTAACCCTAAACCTAACTAAACCCTAAACCTAACCCTAAACCTAACAATAACTCTAACCCTAACCCTAACTCTAACCCTAACCCTAACCCTAACCCTAACCCTAAACCTAACCCTAACCCTAAGTAAAAGCTAACCCTAACCCTAAGTGAACCCTAACCCTAACCCTAAACCTAATCCTAAACCTAACCCTAACAGTAACCCTAACCCTAACTGAACCCTAACCCTAACCCAAACCCTAACCCTAAAGCTTTCTGAACCATACCCTAAATCTAATCCTAACACTAACCCTAACTAAAACCTAAACCTAACCCTAACCCTAACCCTATCCCTAACCCTAATCCTCAGCTAACCCTTACCCTAATTGAACCCTAACCATAACCCTAACCCTAACAGTAACCCTAACCCTAACGCTAAACCTAACGCTAACTGAACCCTAACCCTAACCCTAACCAGAACCCTAACCCTAACCCTTACCATAACCCTAAACCTAATCCTAACCCTAACCCTAACCCTAACCCTAACCCTAACCCTAACTGAAACCTAACCCTAACCCTAACCCTAACTCTAACCCTAACCCTAACGCTAAACCTAACGCTAACGGAACTCTACCCCTAACCCTAAACCTAACCCTAACCCTAACCCTAACTGAACCCTAACACTAATCTTAACCCTAACCCAAAACCTAACCCTAACTTAACCCTAACTATAACCCTAACCCTAACTCTAACCCTAACCCTAACCCTAACCCTAATTCTAACTGAACCCTAACCCTAACCCTAACATTAACCCTAAACCTAACCCTAACACTAACTGAACCCTAACTCTAACCCTAAACCTAACCCTAACCCTAATCCTAACGCTAACTGAACCCTAACCCTAACCATAACACTAACGCTAACCCTAACTGAACCCTAACCCTAACCCTAACCCTAACCCTAACTCTAACTGAACCATAAACCTAACCGTAATCCTAACCCTAACCCTAAATGAACCCTAACCCTAAACTTAACCCTAAGCCAAACCCTAACTGAACAATAACCCTTACCCTAAAACGAACCCTAACCCAAACCCTAACGGTAACTGAACCCTTAACCTAAACCTAACCCTAACCCTAACCCAAACCCTAACAGAACCCTTAAACTAACCCTAATCCAAACCCTAAACCTAACCCTAACCCTAACCCTTACCCTAACCCTAACCTTAACACTAACCCTAACTGAACCCTAACCCTAACGCTAACTGAACCCTAACCCTAACCCTAACCCTAACCCTAACCCTAAACCTAACTGAACTCTAAAACTAACCCTAACCCTAACACTAACCCTAACCCTAACCCTAACCCTAACCCGAACTGAAACGTAACCCTAACCCTAACCCTAAACCTAACCCTAAACCTAACCCTAACCCTAACTGAACCCTAACACTAACCCTAACCCTAACCCTATCCCTAACCCTAATCCTAACCCTAACCCTTACCCTAACTGAACCCTAACCATAACCCTAACCCTAGCCCTAATCCTAACCCTAACGCTAACTCTAAGGCTAACTGAACCCTAAACATAACACTAACCCTAACCCTAACCCAAACTGAATACTAACACTAACCTTAACCCTAAAACTAATGTTAACGCTAAGTGAACCCTTACCTAACCCTAAATCTAACCCTAATCCTAACGCTAACAGAACCCTAACCCTCACCCTAACCCTAATCCTAACCCTAACTGAACCCTAACTCTAACCCTAACCCTTACCCGAACACTAACTGAAACATAAACCTAAGTCTAACCCTTACCCTAACCCAA
>JAKCOZ010000041.1:145000-147500 GCA_022605955.1 Rallus limicola | reverse complement strand
TAACCCTAAACCTAACCCTAACCCTAATCCTAACCCTAAACCTAACTAAACCCTAAAACTAACCCTAACCCTAACCCTAACTCTAACCCTAACCCTAACCCTAACCCTAACACTAACCCTAAGTGAACCCTAACCGTAACCCTAACCCTAACCCTAACCCTAACTGAACTCTAACACTAACCCTAATCCTAATCCGAAACCTAACCCTAACCGTAACCCTAACCCTAACTGAACCATAACCCTAACCCTAACCCTAACACTAACGCTGACTGAACCATAACCCTAAATCAAACCATAACACTAAACCTAACTGAACCCTAACCCTAACCCTAACCCTATCCCTAACTCAAATCCTCACGTAACCCTTACCCTAACTGAACCCTAACCATAACCCTAACCCTAACCCTAACCCTAAACCTAACGCTAACACTAACGCTAACTGAACCCTAACCCTAACCCTAACACTAACCCTAACCCTAACCCTAACCCTAACCCTAACACTAACCCTAACCCTAACCCTAACCATAACTGAAACCTACCCCTAACCCTAACCCTAACACTAACCCTATTATAACGCTAACGCTAAGTGAACCTTAACCCTTACATTAACTGTAACCCTAATCCTAACTCTAACTGAACCATAACCCTAACCCTAATCCTAAACCTAACTGAATCCTAAACCTAACCCTAACACTAACACTAACCCCAACCCTAACCCTAACACTAACCCTAACTGAACCCTAACTGAACCCTAACCCTAAACATAATCCTAACCCTAACTCTAACCCGAACCCTAACCCGAACCCTAACCCTAACCCTAACTGAACTCTAACCCTAACCCTAACCCTAACCATAAACCTAAACCTAACTGAACCCTAAACATAACCCTAACACTAACCCTAACCCTAACTCTAACCCTAACCCTAACCCTAACTGAACACAAACCCTAACCCTAACCCTAACTAAACCCTAAACCTAACCCTAAACCTAACACTAACCATAACCCTAACCCTAACCCTTAGTGAACCCTAACGGTAACCCTAAATCTAACCCTAACTGAACCCTAACCCTAACCCTAACCCTAACCCTATCCCTAACCCGAATCCTAACCCTAACCCTTACCCTAACTGAACCCTAACCATAAACCTAACCCTAAACCTAACCCTAACGCTAAACCTAACGCTAACTGAACCGTAAACCTAACCCTAACACTAACACTAACCATAACCCTAACCCTAACCCTTAGTGAACCCTAACGCTAACCCTAAATCTAACCCTAACTGAACCCTAACGCTAACCCTAAACATAACCCTAACCCTAAACCTAACCCTAACCGTAACCCTAACCCTAACTTAACCCTAAACCCTAACCCTAACCCTAACTGAACCCTAACCATAACCCGAAGCCTAACCCTAAAACTAACCCTAACACTAACCCTAAACCTAACCCTAACTGAAACCTAACCCTAACCCTAACCCTAACCCTAACCCTAAACCTAACCCTAACCCTAACTGAACCCTAACCCTAACACTAACCCTAACTGAACCCTAACCGTAACCCTAACCCTAACCCTAACCCTAACTGAACCCTAACCCTAACCCTAACCCTAACCCTAACCCTAACGCTGACTGAACCATAACCCTAAATCAAACCCTAACACTAACCCTAACTGAACCCTAACACTAACCCTATCCCTAACCCAGATCCTCACGTAACCCTTACCCTAACTGAACCCTAACCATAACCCTAACCCTAACACTAACCCTAAACCTAACGCTAACACTAACGCTAACTGAACCCTAAACCTAACCCTAACCCTACCCCTAACCCTAACCCTAACCCTAACACTAACCCTAACCCTAACCCTAACCATAACTGAAACCTAACCCTAACCCTAACCCTAACACTAACCCTAACATAACGCTAACGCTAAGTGAACCCTAACCCTTACAATAACTATAACCCTAATCCTAACTCTAACTCAACCCTAACCCTAACCCTAATCCTAAACCTAACTGAATCCTAAACCTAACACTAACACTAACCCCAACCCTAACCCTAACCCTAACCCTAACTGAACACTAAAACTAACCCTAACCCTAAACCTAACCCTAACCCTAACCCTAACCCTAACACAAACTGAACACTAACCCTAAAGATAATCCTAACCCTAACTCTAACACTAAACCTAACCCTAAACCTAACTGAACCCTAACCGTAACCCTAACACTAACCCTAACCCTAACCCTAACCCTTAGTGAACCCTAACGCTAACCCTAAATCTAACCCTAACTGAACCCTAACCCTAACCCTAAACCTAACCCTAACCGTAACCCTAACCCTAACTTAACTCTAACCCTAAACCTAACCCTAACTGAACCCTATCCATAACCCTAACCCTAACTCTAAAACTAACCCTAACCATAACCCTAATCTTAAACCTAACCCTAACTGAAACCTAACCCTAACCCTAACACTAACCCTAACCCTAAACCTAAAC
>JAKCOZ010000041.1:122500-140000 GCA_022605955.1 Rallus limicola | reverse complement strand
AACTCTAACCCTAACCCTAACGCTAAATGAACCCTAAGCCTAACCCTAACTGAACCCTAAACCTAACCCTAACCCTAACACTAACCCTAAACATAACTGAACCCTAACCCTAAACCTAACCCTAACCCTAACCCTAACCCTAAACATAACTAAAACCTAAACCTAACCCTAAACCTAACACTAACTCTAACCCTAACCCTAACTCTAACCCTAACACTAACCCTAACCGTAAACCTAACGCTAATGCTAAGGCTAACTGAACCCTAAACCTAACCCTAACCCTAACCCTAAACCTAACCCTAAACCTAATCCTAAACCAAACACTAACAGTAACCCTAACCCTAACTGAACCCTAAGCCTTACCCTAACCCGTACCCTAACGCTAACTGAACTATAAACCTAACTCTAACCCTTACCCTAACCCAAACCCTAACAGAACCCTTACCCTAACCCTAACCCTAATCCTAACTGAACCCTAACCCTAACCATAACCTTAACCCTAACCCTAACTGAACCCTAACCCTAAAGCTAACTGAACCCTAAACCTAACCCTAAACCTAACCCTAACCCTAAACATAACTAAAACCTAAACCTAACCCTAAACCTAACACTAACTCTAACCCTAACCCTAACTCTAACCCTAACACTAACCCTAACCGTAAACCTAACGCTAATGCTAAGGCTAACTGAACCCTAAACCTAACCCTAACCCTAACCCTAAACCTAACCCTAAACCTAATCCTAAACCAAACACTAACAGTAACCCTAACCCTAACTGAACCCTAAGCCTAACCCTAACCCGTACCCTAACGCTAACTGAACTATAAACCTAACTCTAACCCTAACCCTAACCCTAACCCTAACAGCTCCTTTACCCTAACCCTAACCCTAATCCTAACTGAACCCTAACCCTAACCATAACCTTAACCCTAACACTAACTGAACCCTAACCATAAAGCTAACTGAACCCTAAACCTAACACTAACCCTAACACTAACCCTAACCCTAACTGAACCCTAAAACTAACCCTAACCCTGACACTAACCCTAACCCTAACTGAACCCTAACCCTAAACCTAACCCTAACACTAACCCTAACCCAAACTCTAACCCTAACCCTAACCCTAACCCTAACCCTAAACCTAACCCTAACCCTAAGTAAACCCTAACCCTAACCCTAAGTGAACCCTAACCCTAACCCTAAACCTAATCCTAAACCTAACCCTAACAGTAACCCCAACCCTAACTGAACCCTAATCCTAACCCTAACCCTAACCCTAACGCTTACTGAACCATACACTAAATCTAATCCTAACACTAACCCTAACTAAACCCTAAACCTAACCCTAACCCTAACCCTATCCCTAACCCTAATCCTCACCTAACCCTTACCCTAATTAAACCCTAACCATAACCCTAACCCTAACAGTAACCCTAACCCTAACGCTAAACCTAACGCTAACTGAACCCTAACCCTAACCCTAACCAGAACCCTAACGCTAACCCTTACCATAACCCTAAACCTAACCCTAACCCTAACCCTAACCCTAACCATATCCCTAACTAAACACTAAACCTAACCCTAAACCCTAACACTCACCATAACCCTAACCCTAACCCTTACTGAACCCTAACGCTAACCCTATACCTAACCCTAAGTGAACACTAACCCTAAAACTAAACCTAACCGTAAACCTAAACCTAACCCTAACCGTAACCCTAACCCTAACTGAACCCTAACCCTAACCCTAACACTAACTGAACCCTAACCCTCACCCTAACCCTAACCCTAACGCTAACTGAACACTAAACCTAACCCTAACGCTAACCCTAACCCAAACCCTAACAGAACCCTAACCCTAACCCTAACCTTAACCCTATCCCTAACTGAACCCTAAACCTAAAGCAAACTGACCCCTTAACCTTACCCCAAAACTAACCCTAACTGAACTCTAACCCTAACCCTAACCCTAACCCTAACCCTAACCCTAACCCTAACTGAACCCTAACCCTAACACTAACCCTAACCCTAAACCTAACCCTAACCCTAACTGAACCCAAACCCTTACCCTAACCCTAATCCTATCCCTAACCCTAATCCTAACCCTATCACGTAACCTAACTGAACCCTAACCATATACCCTAACCCTAAAACTAACCCTAACCCTAACGCTAGCGCTAACGCTAACTGAACCCTAAACCTAACCCTAACACTAACCCTAACCCTAACCCTAAATGAACCCTAACACTAACACTAACCCTAACCCTAAACCTAACCCTAACCCTAACTGAACCCAAACCCTTACCCTAACCCTAATCCTATCCCTAACCCTAATCCTAACCCTATCACGTAACCTAACTGAACCCTAACCATATACCCTAACCCTAAAACTAACCCTAACCCTAACGCTAGCGCTAACGCTAACTGAACCCTAAACCTAACCCTAACCCAAACCCTAACCCTAACCGTAACGCTAACGCTAAACATATCCCTAACTGTACCCTAAACCTAACCCTAAACCTAACCATAACTGAACCCTAAACATAACCCTAACCCTAACTGTAACCCTAACCCTAACTGAACCCTAATGCTAACCCTTACCCTTACCCTCACTGAACCCTAACCATAACCCTAATCCTAGCCCTAACCCTAACCCTAACGCTAACTCTAACGCTAACTGAACCTTAAACCTAACAATAACCTTAACCCTAACCCTAACCCTAACTCTAACTGAACCCTAACTAAAACCCTAAACATAACCCTAACCCTAATCCTAACTGTACCCTAACTCTAACCATAACCCTAATCATAACCGTAACCCTTACCGTAACTGAACCCTAAACATATCCCTAACCCTAACCCTAACGCTAGCGCTAACGATAACACTAGCGCTAACTGAACCCTAAACCGAACCCTAACCCTAACCTTAACCCTAACCATAACATCAACGCTAACCCTAACCCTAACCATAAATGAAACCTAACCCTAACCCTAACCCCAACCCTAACACTAACATAACGCTAACGCTAACTGAAACCTAACCCTAACCCTAACGCTAACCTAATTCTAAACATAACTGAGCCCTAAACCTAACCCTAACACTAACACTAACATCAACCCTAACCCTAACCCCAACCCTAAGTGAACCCTAAACCTAACCCTAACCCTAAACTTACCCTAACCCTAACCCTAACCCTAACCCTAACTGAACCCTAACCCTAACCCTAAACCTATCCCTAACACTAAACCTAACCTTAACACTTACCCTAACTGAACCCTAACCATAACCCTAACCCTAACGCTTACTGAACCATAAACCTAACCCTTACCCTAACCCTAACCCTACCAAAACATTACCCTAACCCTAACCCTAACCCTAACCCTAACCCTAACCTTATCTCTAACCCTAATTGAACCCTAAACCCAACCCTAAACCTAAACCTAACCTTAACCCTAACCCTGACTCTAACCCTACCTAATCCCTAATACTAACACTAACCCCAACCCTAACCCTAACCCTAACTCTAACTGAACCCTAAACCTAACCCTAAACCTAAACCTAACCCTAAACCTAACCCTAACCCCAACCCTAACTGAATCCTAACACTAACCTTAACCCTAACCCAAACCCTAATACTAACTTAACCCTAAGTATAATTCTAACCCTAACTCTAACCCTAAACCTAATCCCAACTGAACCCTAACCCTAACCCTAACACTAACCCTAAACCTAACCCTAGCCCTAACTGAACCCTAACGCTAACCCTATCCCTAACCCTAATCCTAACGCTAAATGAAGCCTAACCCTAACCCTAACCCTAACCCTAACCCTAAGTGAACCCTAAACCTATCCCTAATCCTAACCCTAACGCTAACCCTAACCCAAACCCTAACCTTAACCCTAACCCTAACTGAACCCTAACACTAACCCTAAACCTAACGCTAACTGAACCATAAACCTAACCCGAACCCTAACCCTAACCCTAACTGAACAATAACCCTTACCCTAAAAATAACCCTAACCCTAACACTAACGCTAACTGAACCCTAAACCTAAACCTAACGCTAACCCTAACCCAAACCGTAACAGAACCCTTATCCTAACCCTAACCCAAACCCTAACCCTAACCCTAACCCTAACGTTAAACATAACCCGAACTGTACCCTAACACTAACCCTAACCCTAACCCTAACCCTAACTGAACCCTAAACCTAACCCTAACCCTAACCCTAATCCTAACCCTAACTGAACCCTAAACCTAACCTTAACCCTTACCCTAACGCTAACTGAACCATAAACCTAACCCTAACCCTAACCCTAACCATAACTGAACCCTTAACCTAACCCTAACCCTTACCCTAACGCTAACTGAACCATAAACCTAACCCTAACCCTAACCCTAACCCTAACTGAACCCTAACCCTAACCTTAACCCTAACCAAATCCCTAACCCTAACTAAACAATAACTCTTACCCTAACCATAACCCAAACCCTAACCCTTTCCCTAACGCTAACTGAACCATAAACCTAAACCTAAACCTAATAGAACCCTAAACCTAACCCTAACCCTAACCCTAATCCTAACCCTAACTGAACCCTAACCCTAACCCTAACCCTAATCCTAACCCTAACCCTTACTCTAACTTTAACCCTAACGCTAACTGAACCCTAAACCTAACCGTAACCCTTACCCTAACCCAAAACCTAACAGAAACCTTACCCTAACCCTAACCCTAACCCTAACCCTAAGCCTAATCCTAACTGCTCCCTAACGCTAACCCTAACCCTAATCCTAACTGAACCCTAACCCTAACCCTAACCCTTACCCTAACCTGAACCCTAACTTTAACTGAACCCTAACCCCAAATCTAACTGCACCCTAAACCTAACCCTAACCCTAACCGTAACCCTAACCCTAACTGAACCCTAAACCTAAACCTAACCCTAAACCTAACCCTAACCCTAAACCTAACTAAACCCTAATCCTAACCCTAACCCTAACACTAAGCCTAACCCTAACCCCAACCCTAACCCTAACCCTAACCCTAACCCTAAATGAAACCTAACCCTAACCCTAACCCTAACCCTAACCCTAACCCTGACCCCAATCCTAACTGAATCCTAACCCTAACCTTAAGTCTATCCCTTAATCTAATCCTAACCCTAACACTTAAACTAACTGAAACTCAACCATAACCCTAACCCTAACCCTAACCCTAACGCTAATTCTAAGGCTAACTGAACCCTAAACCTAACCCTAACACTAATCCTAAAACTAACACTAACCCTAATTGAACCCTAACACTAACCTTAACCCTAACCCAAACCCTAACCCTAACTGAACCCTAACTATAACCCTAACCCTAACATTAACCCTAACCCTAACTTAACCCTAAACCTAACCCTATCCCTAACACTAACCATAACCCTAACCCTTACTGAACCCTAACGCTAACCCTAAAATTAACCCTAACTGAACCCTAACCTTAACCCTAACCCTAACCCTAAACGTAACCCTAACCGTAACCCTAATCCTAACTGAACCCTAACCCTATCCCTAACCCTAACTGAACCCTAACCCTAACTTTAACAATAACACAAACCCTAAACCTAACCTTAACCTTAACCCTACCTGAACCATAACACTATCCTTAACCCAAACCGAAACACTAGCCCTAACTTAACCCTAGCTATAACCCTAAACCTAACTCTAACCCTAACCCTAACCCTAACTGAACCCTAAAACTAACCCTAACCCTTACCCTAACGCTAACTTAACCATAAACCTAACCCTAACCCTAACCCTAACCCCAACTGAACCCTAACCCTAACCCTAAGGCTAACCCTTACCCTAACGCTAACTGAAACATAAACCTAACCCTAAACCTAATAGAACCCTAAACCTAACCCTAACCCTAACCCTAATCCTAACCCTAACTGAACCCTAACCCTAACGCTAACTCTAACCCTAAACCAAACCCTAACCCTTACTTAACCTTAACGCTAACGCTAACTGAACCCTAAACCTAACCCTTACCCTAACCCAAACCCTAACAGAACCCTTACCCTAACCCTAACCCTCACCCTAACGCTAACCCTTACTGCTCCCTAACGCTAACCCTAACCCTAATCCTAACTGAACCCTAAACCTTACCCTAACACTTACCCTAAACTCAACCCTAACCCTAACTGAACCCTAACCCTAAAGCTAACAAAACCCTAAACCTAACCCTAACACTAACTGTAACCCTAACCCTAACTCTAACCCTAAACCTAACCCTAAACCTGACATAACCCTAACCGTAACCCTAACACTAACCCTATCCCTAACCCTAACCCTAATCCTAACCCTTACCGTAACTTAACCCTAACCATAACCATAACCCTAACCCTAACCCTAACCATAACCTTAACACTAACCCTAACTGAATCCTAACCCTAAAGCAAACTGAACCCTAAACCTTACCCTAACCCGAACCCTAACCGTAACCCTAACTCTACTCTAACCCTAACCCTAACCCTAACCATAACCCTAAACCTAACTGAACCCTAAACCTAACCCTAACACTAACCCTAGCCCTAACTCTAACCCTAACCCTAACCCTAACTGAACCCAAACCCTAACCCTAACCCTAACTAAACCCTAAACCTAACCCTAAACCTAACACTAACCCTAACCCTAACCCTAACCCTTAGTGAACCCTAACGCTAACCCTAAATCTAACCCTAACTGAACCCTAACCCTAACCCTAAACCTAACCCTAACCCTAAACCTAACCCTAACAGTAACCCTAACCCTAACTTAACCCTAACCCTAACCCTAACCCTAACTGAACCCTATCCATAACCCTAACCCTAACTCTAAAACTAACCCTAACCATAACCCTAATCTTAAACCTAACCCTAACTGAAACCTAACCCTAACCCTAACACTAACCCTAACCCTAAAGCTAACCCTAACCCTAACTGAACCCAAACCCTAACCCTAACCCTAACCCTAACCCTATCCCTAACCCTAATCCTAACCCTAACCCTTACCCTAACTGAACCCAACCTATAAACCTAACGCTAAACCTAACCCTAACGCTAAACCTAACGCTAACTGAACTCTAAACCTAACCCTAACACTAACCCTAACCCTAACCCTAACTGAACCCTAAACACTAAACTTAACCCTAACCCAAACCCTAAACCTAACGTTAACGCTAAGTGAACCCTAACCCTAACCCTAAATCTAACCCTAATCCTAACGCTAACTGAACCCTTACCCTCACCCTAACACTAATCCTAACCCTAACTGAACCCTAACCCTAACCCTAACCCTAACCCTAAATGAAACCTAACCCTAACCCTAACCCTAACCCTAACCCTAACCCTGACCCCAATCCTAACTGAATCCTAACCCTAACCTTAAGTCTATCCCTTAATCTAATCCTAACCCTAACACTTAAACTAACTGAAACTCAACCATAACCCTAACCCTAACCCTAACCCTAACGCTAATTCTAAGGCTAACTGAACCCTAAACCTAACCCTAACACTAATCCTAAAACTAACACTAACCCTAATTGAACCCTAACACTAACCTTAACCCTAACCCAAACCCTAACCCTAACTGAACCCTAACTATAACCCTAACCCTAACATTAACCCTAACCCTAACTTAACCCTAAACCTAACCCTATCCCTAACACTAACCATAACCCTAACCCTTACTGAACCCTAACGCTAACCCTAAAATTAACCCTAACTGAACCCTAACCTTAACCCTAACCCTAACCCTAAACGTAACCCTAACCGTAACCCTAATCCTAACTGAACCCTAACCCTATCCCTAACCCTAACTGAACCCTAACCCTAACTTTAACAATAACACAAACCCTAAACCTAACCTTAACCTTAACCCTACCTGAACCATAACACTATCCTTAACCCAAACCGAAACACTAGCCCTAACTTAACCCTAGCTATAACCCTAAACCTAACTCTAACCCTAACCCTAACCCTAACTGAACCCTAAAACTAACCCTAACCCTTACCCTAACGCTAACTTAACCATAAACCTAACCCTAACCCTAACCCTAACCCCAACTGAACCCTAACCCTAACCCTAAGGCTAACCCTTACCCTAACGCTAACTGAAACATAAACCTAACCCTAAACCTAATAGAACCCTAAACCTAACCCTAACCCTAACCCTAATCCTAACCCTAACTGAACCCTAACCCTAACGCTAACTCTAACCCTAAACCAAACCCTAACCCTTACTTAACCTTAACGCTAACGCTAACTGAACCCTAAACCTAACCCTTACCCTAACCCAAACCCTAACAGAACCCTTACCCTAACCCTAACCCTCACCCTAACGCTAACCCTTACTGCTCCCTAACGCTAACCCTAACCCTAATCCTAACTGAACCCTAAACCTTACCCTAACACTTACCCTAAACTCAACCCTAACCCTAACTGAACCCTAACCCTAAAGCTAACAAAACCCTAAACCTAACCCTAACACTAACTGTAACCCTAACCCTAACTCTAACCCTAAACCTAACCCTAAACCTGACATAACCCTAACCGTAACCCTAACACTAACCCTATCCCTAACCCTAACCCTAATCCTAACCCTTACCGTAACTTAACCCTAACCATAACCATAACCCTAACCCTAACCCTAACCATAACCTTAACACTAACCCTAACTGAATCCTAACCCTAAAGCAAACTGAACCCTAAACCTTACCCTAACCCGAACCCTAACCGTAACCCTAACTCTACTCTAACCCTAACCCTAACCCTAACCATAACCCTAAACCTAACTGAACCCTAAACCTAACCCTAACACTAACCCTAGCCCTAACTCTAACCCTAACCCTAACCCTAACTGAACCCAAACCCTAACCCTAACCCTAACTAAACCCTAAACCTAACCCTAAACCTAACACTAACCCTAACCCTAACCCTAACCCTTAGTGAACCCTAACGCTAACCCTAAATCTAACCCTAACTGAACCCTAACCCTAACCCTAAACCTAACCCTAACCCTAAACCTAACCCTAACAGTAACCCTAACCCTAACTTAACCCTAACCCTAACCCTAACCCTAACTGAACCCTATCCATAACCCTAACCCTAACTCTAAAACTAACCCTAACCATAACCCTAATCTTAAACCTAACCCTAACTGAAACCTAACCCTAACCCTAACACTAACCCTAACCCTAAAGCTAACCCTAACCCTAACTGAACCCAAACCCTAACCCTAACCCTAACCCTAACCCTATCCCTAACCCTAATCCTAACCCTAACCCTTACCCTAACTGAACCCAACCTATAAACCTAACGCTAAACCTAACCCTAACGCTAAACCTAACGCTAACTGAACTCTAAACCTAACCCTAACACTAACCCTAACCCTAACCCTAACTGAACCCTAAACACTAAACTTAACCCTAACCCAAACCCTAAACCTAACGTTAACGCTAAGTGAACCCTAACCCTAACCCTAAATCTAACCCTAATCCTAACGCTAACTGAACCCTTACCCTCACCCTAACACTAATCCTAACCCTAACTGAACCCTAACCCTAACCCTAACCCTTACCCTAATGCCAACTGAACCATAAACCTAACTCTAACCCTTACCCTAACCCAAACCCTAACAGAACACTTACCCTTACACTAAACCTAACCCTAAATCTAACTGCTCCTTAACCCTAACCCTAACCCTAATCCTAACTGAACCCTAACCCTAACCATAACCTTAACCCTAACCCTAACTGAACCCAACCCCAAAGCTAACTGAACCCTAAACGTAACCCTAACCCTAACACCAACCCTAACCCTAACTGAACCCTAACCCTAACCCTAACCCTAACCCTAACCCTAACCCTAACCCTAACTGAACCCTAACCCTAACCCTAACCCTATCCCTAACCCTAAACTTAACCCTAAAACTTACCATAACTGAACCCAAACCATAACCCTAAACCTAACTCTAACCCTAACCCTAACGCTAAATGAACCCTAAGCCTAACCCTAACTGAACCCTAAACCTAACCCTAACCCTAACACTAACCCTAAACATAACTGAACCCTAACCCTAAACCTAACCCTAACCCTAACCCTAACCCTAAACATAACTAAAACCTAAACCTAACCCTAAACCTAACACTAACTCTAACCCTAACCCTAACTCTAACCCTAACACTAACCCTAACCGTAAACCTAACGCTAATGCTAAGGCTAACTGAACCCTAAACCTAACCCTAACCCTAACCCTAAACCTAACCCTAAACCTAATCCTAAACCAAACACTAACAGTAACCCTAACCCTAACTGAACCCTAAGCCTTACCCTAACCCGTACCCTAACGCTAACTGAACTATAAACCTAACTCTAACCCTTACCCTAACCCAAACCCTAACAGAACCCTTACCCTAACCCTAACCCTAATCCTAACTGAACCCTAACCCTAACCATAACCTTAACCCTAACCCTAACTGAACCCTAACCCTAAAGCTAACTGAACCCTAAACCTAACCCTAAACCTAACCCTAACCCTAAACATAACTAAAACCTAAACCTAACCCTAAACCTAACACTAACTCTAACCCTAACCCTAACTCTAACCCTAACACTAACCCTAACCGTAAACCTAACGCTAATGCTAAGGCTAACTGAACCCTAAACCTAACCCTAACCCTAACCCTAAACCTAACCCTAAACCTAATCCTAAACCAAACACTAACAGTAACCCTAACCCTAACTGAACCCTAAGCCTAACCCTAACCCGTACCCTAACGCTAACTGAACTATAAACCTAACTCTAACCCTAACCCTAACCCTAACCCTAACAGCTCCTTTCCCCTAACCCTAACCCTAATCCTAACTGAACCCTAACCCTAACCATAACCTTAACCCTAACACTAACTGAACCCTAACCATAAAGCTAACTGAACCCTAAACCTAACACTAACCCTAACACTAACCCTAACCCTAACTGAACCCTAAAACTAACCCTAACCCTGACACTAACCCTAACCCTAACTGAACCCTAACCCTAAACCTAACCCTAACACTAACCCTAACCCAAACTCTAACCCTAACCCTAACCCTAACCCTAACCCTAAACCTAACCCTAACCCTAAGTAAACCCTAACCCTAACCCTAAGTGAACCCTAACCCTAACCCTAAACCTAATCCTAAACCTAACCCTAACAGTAACCCCAACCCTAACTGAACCCTAATCCTAACCCTAACCCTAACCCTAACGCTTACTGAACCATACACTAAATCTAATCCTAACACTAACCCTAACTAAACCCTAAACCTAACCCTAACCCTAACCCTATCCCTAACCCTAATCCTCACCTAACCCTTACCCTAATTAAACCCTAACCATAACCCTAACCCTAACAGTAACCCTAACCCTAACGCTAAACCTAACGCTAACTGAACCCTAACCCTAACCCTAACCAGAACGCTAACGCTAACCCTTACCATAACCCTAAACCTAACCCTAACCCTAACCCTAACCCTAACCATATCCCTAACTAAACACTAAACCTAACCCTAAACCCTAACACTCACCATAACCCTAACCCTAACCCTTACTGAACCCTAACGCTAACCCTATACCTAACCCTAAGTGAACACTAACCCTAAAACTAAACCTAACCGTAAACCTAAACCTAACCCTAACCGTAACCCTAACCCTAACTGAACCCTAACCCTAACCCTAACACTAACTGAACCCTAACCCTCACCCTAACCCTAACCCTAACGCTAACTGAACACTAAACCTAACCCTAACGCTAACCCTAACCCAAACCCTAACAGAACCCTAACCCTAACCCTAACCTTAACCCTATCCCTAACTGAACCCTAAACCTAAAGCAAACTGACCCCTTAACCTTACCCCAAAACTAACCCTAACTGAACTCTAACCCTAACCCTAACCCTAACCCTAACCCTAACCCTAACCCTAACTGAACCCTAACCCTAACACTAACCCTAACCCTAAACCTAACCCTAACCCTAACTGAACCCAAACCCTTACCCTAACCCTAATCCTATCCCTAACCCTAATCCTAACCCTATCACGTAACCTAACTGAACCCTAACCATATACCCTAACCCTAAAACTAACCCTAACCCTAACGCTAGCGCTAACGCTAACTGAACCCTAAACCTAACCCTAACACTAACCCTAACCCTAACCCTAAATGAACCCTAACACTAACACTAACCCTAACCCTAAACCTAACCCTAACCCTAACTGAACCCAAACCCTTACCCTAACCCTAATCCTATCCCTAACCCTAATCCTAACCCTATCACGTAACCTAACTGAACCCTAACCATATACCCTAACCCTAAAACTAACCCTAACCCTAACGCTAGCGCTAACGCTAACTGAACCCTAAACCTAACCCTAACCCAAACCCTAACCCTAACCGTAACGCTAACGCTAAACATATCCCTAACTGTACCCTAAACCTAACCCTAAACCTAACCATAACTGAACCCTAAACATAACCCTAACCCTAACTGTAACCCTAACCCTAACTGAACCCTAATGCTAACCCTTACCCTTACCCTCACTGAACCCTAACCATAACCCTAATCCTAGCCCTAACCCTAACCCTAACGCTAACTCTAACGCTAACTGAACCTTAAACCTAACAATAACCTTAACCCTAACCCTAACCCTAACTCTAACTGAACCCTAACTAAAACCCTAAACATAACCCTAACCCTAATCCTAACTGTACCCTAACTCTAACCATAACCCTAATCATAACCGTAACCCTTACCGTAACTGAACCCTAAACATATCCCTAACCCTAACCCTAACGCTAGCGCTAACGATAACACTAGCGCTAACTGAACCCTAAACCGAACCCTAACCCTAACCTTAACCCTAACCATAACATCAACGCTAACCCTAACCCTAACCATAAATGAAACCTAACCCTAACCCTAACCCCAACCCTAACACTAACATAACGCTAACGCTAACTGAAACCTAACCCTAACCCTAACGCTAACCTAATTCTAAACATAACTGAGCCCTAAACCTAACCCTAACACTAACACTAACATCAACCCTAACCCTAACCCCAACCCTAAGTGAACCCTAAACCTAACCCTAACCCTAAACTTACCCTAACCCTAACCCTAACCCTAACCCTAACTGAACCCTAACCCTAACCCTAAACCTATCCCTAACACTAAACCTAACCTTAACACTTACCCTAACTGAACCCTAACCATAACCCTAACCCTAACGCTTACTGAACCATAAACCTAACCCTTACCCTAACCCTAACCCTACCAAAACATTACCCTAACCCTAACCCTTACCCTAACCCTAACCCTAACCTTATCTCTAACCCTAATTGAACCCTAAACCCAACCCTAAACCTAAACCTAACCTTAACCCTAACCCTGACTCTAACCCTACCTAATCCCTAATACTAACACTAACCCCAACCCTAACCCTAACCCTAACTCTAACTGAACCCTAAACCTAACCCTAAACCTAAACCTAACCCTAAACCTAACCCTAACCCCAACCCTAACTGAATCCTAACACTAACCTTAACCCTAACCCAAACCCTAATACTAACTTAACCCTAAGTATAATTCTAACCCTAACTCTAACCCTAAACCTAATCCCAACTGAACCCTAACCCTAACCCTAACACTAACCCTAAACCTAACCCTAGCCCTAACTGAACCCTAACTCTAACCCTATCCCTAACCCTAATCCTAACGCTAAATGAAGCCTAACCCTAACCCTAACCCTAACCCTAACCCTAAGTGAACCCTAAACCTATCCCTAATCCTAACCCTAACGCTAACCCTAACCCAAACCCTAACCTTAACCCTAACCCTAACTGAACCCTAACACTAACCCTAAACCTAACGCTAACTGAACCATAAACCTAACCCGAACCCTAACCCTAACCCTAACTGAACAATAACCCTTACCCTAAAAATAACCCTAACCCTAACACTAACGCTAACTGAACCCTAAACCTAAACCTAACGCTAACCCTAACCCAAACCGTAACAGAACCCTTATCCTAACCCTAACCCAAACCCTAACCCTAACCCTAACCCTAACGTTAAACATAACCCGAACTGTACCCTAACACTAACCCTAACCCTAACCCTAACCCTAACTGAACCCTAAACCTAACCCTAACCCTAACCCTAATCCTAACCCTAACTGAACCCTAAACCTAACCTTAACCCTTACCCTAACGCTAACTGAACCATAAACCTAACCCTAACCCTAACCCTAACCATAACTGAACCCTTAACCTAACCCTAACCCTTACCCTAACGCTAACTGAACCATAAACCTAACCCTAACCCTAACCCTAACCCTAACTGAACCCTAACCCTAACCTTAACCCTAACCAAATCCCTAACCCTAACTAAACAATAACTCTTACCCTAACCATAACCCAAACCCTAACCCTTTCCCTAACGCTAACTGAACCATAAACCTAAACCTAAACCTAATAGAACCCTAAACCTAACCCTAACCCTAACCCTAATCCTAACCCTAACTGAACCCTAACCCTAACCCTAACCCTAATCCTAACCCTAACCCTTACTCTAACTTTAACCCTAACGCTAACTGAACCCTAAACCTAACCGTAACCCTTACCCTAACCCAAAACCTAACAGAAACCTTACCCTAACCCTAACCCTAACCCTAACCCTAAGCCTAATCCTAACTGCTCCCTAACGCTAACCCTAACCCTAATCCTAACTGAACCCTAACCCTAACCCTAACCCTTACCCTAACCTGAACCCTAACTTTAACTGAACCCTAACCCCAAATCTAACTGCACCCTAAACCTAACCCTAACCCTAACCGTAACCCTAACCCTAACTGAACCCTAAACCTAAACCTAACCCTAAACCTAACCCTAACCCTAAACCTAACTAAACCCTAATCCTAACCCTAACCCTAACACTAAGCCTAACCCTAACCCCAACCCTAACCCTAACCCTAACCCTAACCCTAAATGAAACCTAACCCTAACCCTAACCCTAACCCTAACCCTAACCCTGACCCCAATCCTAACTGAATCCTAACCCTAACCTTAAGTCTATCCCTTAATCTAATCCTAACCCTAACACTTAAACTAACTGAAACTCAACCATAACCCTAACCCTAACCCTAACCCTAACGCTAATTCTAAGGCTAACTGAACCCTAAACCTAACCCTAACACTAATCCTAAAACTAACACTAACCCTAATTGAACCCTAACACTAACCTTAACCCTAACCCAAACCCTAACCCTAACTGAACCCTAACTATAACCCTAACCCTAACATTAACCCTAACCCTAACTTAACCCTAAACCTAACCCTATCCCTAACACTAACCATAACCCTAACCCTTACTGAACCCTAACGCTAACCCTAAAATTAACCCTAACTGAACCCTAACCTTAACCCTAACCCTAACCCTAAACGTAACCCTAACCGTAACCCTAATCCTAACTGAACCCTAACCCTATCCCTAACCCTAACTGAACCCTAACCCTAACTTTAACAATAACACAAACCCTAAACCTAACCTTAACCTTAACCCTACCTGAACCATAACACTATCCTTAACCCAAACCGAAACACTAGCCCTAACTTAACCCTAGCTATAACCCTAAACCTAACTCTAACCCTAACCCTAATCCTAACTGAACCCTAACCCTAACCCTAACACTAACACTATACCTAACCCTAGCCCTAACTAAACCCTAACTCTAACCCTAACCCTAACCTTAATCCTAACGCTAAATGAAACCTAACCCTAATCCTAACCCTAACTGAACCCTAACCCTAACCCTAACCCTAACCCTAACGCTAACTGAACAATAAACCTAACCCTAACCCTAACCCTAACTGAACAATAACCCTTACCCTAAATCTAACCCTAACCCTAACACTAACGCTAACTGAACCCTAAACCTAAACCTAACCCTAACCCTAACCGAAACCCTTACAGAACCCTTACCCAAACCCTAACCCAAACCCTAACCCTAACCCTAACCCTAACGCTAAACATAAACCTAACTGTACCCTAACCCTAACCCTAACCCTAACCCTAACCCTAACTGAACCCTAAACCTAACCCTAACCCTAACCCTAACTGAACCCTAAAACTAACCCTAACCCTTACCCTAACGCTAACTTAACCATAAACCTAACCCTAACCCTAACCCTAACCCCAACTGAACCCTAACCCTAACCCTAAGGCTAACCCTTACCCTAACGCTAACTGAAACATAAACCTAACCCTAAACCTAATAGAACCCTAAACCTAACCCTAACCCTAACCCTAATCCTAACCCTAACTGAACCCTAACCCTAACGCTAACTCTAACCCTAAACCAAACCCTAACCCTTACTTAACCTTAACGCTAACGCTAACTGAACCCTAAACCTAACCCTTACCCTAACCCAAACCCTAACAGAACCCTTACCCTAACCCTAACCCTAACCCTAACGCTAACCCTTACTGCTCCCTAACGCTAACCCTAACCCTAATCCTAACTGAACCCTAAACCTTACCCTAACCCTTACCCTAACCTCAACCCTAACCCTAACTGAACCCTAACCCTAAAGCTAACAAAACCCTAAACCTAACCCTAACACTAACTGTAACCCTAACCCTAACTTAATCCTAAACCTAACCCTAAACCTAACCCTAACCCTAACCCTAAACCTAACTAAACCAGAAACCTAACCCGAAACCAAACACTAAGCCTAACCCTAACACTAACCCTAACCCTAACCCTAACCCTAACCCTAACCCTAACCCTAACCCTAACTTAAACCTAAACCTAACCCTAACCCTAACCCTAACCCTGACCCTAATACTAACTAAACCCTAACTCTATCCCTAACCCTAATCCTAACCCTAACACTAACCCTAACTGAAGCCTAACCATAACCCTAACCCTAACCCTAACCCTAACGCTAATTCTAAGGCTAACTGAACCCTTAACCTAACCCTAACCCTAATACTAAAAACTAACACTAACCCTAACTGAACCCTAACCCTAACCTTAACCATCACCCAAACCCTAACACAAACTGAACCCTAACTATAACCATAACCCTAACCCTAACCCTAACCCTAACATTAACCCTAACCCTTACTGAACCCTAACGCTAACCCTAAACCTAACCCTAACTGAACACTTACCCTAACCCTAACCCTAAACCTAAACCTAACCCTAACCGTAACCCTAACCCTAACTGAACCCTAACCCTAACCGTAACCCTAACTGAACCCTAACCCTAACCTTAACACTAACACAAACCCTAACCCTAACTGAAAAATAACCCTTAACATAACCCTAACCCTAACCCTAACCCTAAACCTAACTGAACCCTAAACCTAACCCTAACCATAACACTAAAACTAACCCTAACCCTAACCTTAACCCTAACCCTAACGGAACC
>JAKCOZ010000041.1:0-120000 GCA_022605955.1 Rallus limicola | reverse complement strand
ACTATAACCCTAACCCTAACATTAACCCTAACCCTAACTTAACCCTAAACCTAACCCTATCCCTAACACTAACCATAACCCTAACCCTTACTGAACCCTAACGCTAACCCTAAAATTAACCCTAACTGAACCCTAACCTTAACCCTAACCCTAACCCTAAACGTAACCCTAACCGTAACCCTAATCCTAACTGAACCCTAACCCTATCCCTAACCCTAACTGAACCCTAACCCTAACTTTAACAATAACACAAACCCTAAACCTAACCTTAACCCTAACCCTAACTGAACCCTAACACTATCCTTAACCCAAACCGAAACACTAGCCCTAACTTAATCCTAGCTATAACCCTAAACCTAACTCTAACCCTAACCCTAATCCTAACTGAACCCTAACCCTATCCCTAACACTAACACTATACCTAACCCTAGCCCTAACTAAACCCTAACTCTAACCCTAACCCTAACCTTAATCCTAACGCTAAATGAAACCTAACCCTAATCCTAACCCTAACTGAACCCTAACCCTAACCCTAACCCTAACCCTAACGCTAACTGAACCATAAACCTAACCCTAAACCTAACCCTAACTGAACAATAACCCTTACCCTAAATCTAACCCTAACCCTAACACTAACGCTAACTGAACCCTAAACCTAAACCTAACCCTAACCCTAACCGAAACCCTTACAGAACCCTTACCCAAACCCTAACCCAAACCCTAAACCTAACCCTAACCCTAACGCTAAACATAAACCTAACTGTACCCTAACCCTAAACCTAACCCTAACCCTAACCCTAACTGAACCCTAAACCTAACCCTAACCCTAACCCTAACTGAACCCTAAAACTAACCCTAACCCTTACCCTAACGCTAACTTAACCATAAACCTAACCCTAACCCTAACCCTAACCCCAACTGAACCCTAACCCTAACTTTAAGGCTAACCCTTACCCTAACGCTAACTGAACCATAAACCTAACCCTAACCCTAATAGAACCCTAAACCTAACCCTAACCCTAACCCTAATCCTAACCCTAACTGAACCCTAACCCTAACGCTAACTCTAACCCTAAACCAAACCCTAACCCTTACTTAACCTTAACGCTAACGCTAACTGAACCCTAAACCTAACCCTTACCCTAACCCAAACCCTAACAGAACCCTTACCCTAACCCTAACCCTAACCCTAACGCTAACCCTTACTGCTCCCTAACGCTAACCCTAACCCTAATCCTAACTGAACCCTAAACCTTACCCTAACCCTTACCCTAACCTCAACCCTAACCCTAACTGAACCCTAACCCTAAAGCTAACAAAACCCTAAACCTAACCCTAACACTAACTGTAACCCTAACCCTAACTTAATCCTAAACCTAACCCTAAACCTAACCCTAACCCTAACCCTAAACCTAACTAAACCAGAAACCTAACCCGAAACCAAACACTAAGCCTAACCCTATCACTAACCCTAACCCTAACCCTAACCCTAACCCTAACCCTAACCCTAACTGAAACCTAAACCTAACCCTAACCCTAACCCTAACCCTGACCCTAATCCTAACTAAACCCTAACTCTATCCCTAACCCTAATCCTAACCCTAACACTAACCCTAACTGAAGCCTAACCATAACCCTAACCCTAACCCTAACCCTAACGCTAATTCTAAGGCTAACTGAACCCTTAACCTAACCCTAACCCTAATACTAAAAACTAATACTAACCCTAACTGAACCCTAAACCTAACCTTAACCATCACCCAAACCCTAACACAAACTGAACCCTAACTATAACCATAACCCTAACCCTAACCCTAACACTAACCCTTACCCTTACTGAACCCTAACGCTAACCCTAAACCTAACCCTAACTGAACACTTACCCTAACCCTAACCCTAACCCTAAACCTAACCCTAACCGTAACCCTAACCCTAACTGAACCCTAACCCTAACCGTAACCGTAACTGAACCCTAACCCTAACCTTAACACTAACACAAACCCTAACCCTAACTGAACAATAACCCTTAACCTAACCCTAACCCTAAACCTAACCCTAACCCTAACTGAACACTAACCCTATCCCTAATCCTAACCCTAACCCTAACCCTAACCCTTACCCTAACAGAACCCTAACCCTAACCCTAAAACTAACCCTAACGCTAAACCTAACCCTAACTGTAACCTAACCCTAACCATAACCGTAACCCTAACATAACCCTAACCCTAACCCTAACCCTAACCTTAACCCTAACAGTAGCTGAAACATAACCCTAATGCTAACTGAACCCTAAACCTATCCCTAACCTTAACCCTAACGGAACCCTAACCCTAACCCTAACCCTAACCCTAACGATAACCCTAAAATTAACTGAACTTTAAAACTAACCCTAACCCTAAGCGTAACCCTAACCCTAACCCTAATTGAACCCTAACCCTAAACCTAACCCTAACCCTAACCTTAACCCTAACCCTAACTGAACTATAACCCTAAAGCTAACTGAACCCTAACCCTAACCCTAACCCTAACCCTAACCATAACTGAACCCTAACCGTAACCCTAACCCTAACCCTAACGCTAAAGCTATGTGAACCCTAACCCTAACCCTAACTCTAACCCTAATCCTAACGCTACCTGAACCCTAACACTAACCCTAACCCTAACCCTAACCCTAACAGAACCCTAACCCTAACCCTAACCCTAACCCTAACGCTAACTGGACCATAAACCTAACCCTAACCCTTACCATAACCCTAACCCTAACCCTAAACCTAACCCTAACCATAACAGTACCATAACCCTAACCCTAACCCTAACCCTAACTGAACCATAACCCTAACACTAAACCTAACCCTAACCCTAACCCCAACCCTATCTGAACCCTAACACTAACGCTAACAGAACCCTAATCCTAACCCTAACCCTAACCCTAACACTAACGCTAACTGAACCCTAACCCTAACACTAACCCTAACCCTAACCCTAAACCTAACTCAACCGTAAACATAACCCAAACCCTAAACCTAACACTAATAGTAACCCTAATCCTAACGCTAACTTAACCCTAACCCTAACCCTAACCCTAACTCTAACCCTAACTGAACCCTAACCCTAACCCTAACCCTAACCCTAACACTAAACCTAACCATAACCGTAACCCTAACCCTAACTGAACCCTAACCCTAACCCTAACCCTAACCCTAACGCTAACTGAACCCTAAACCTAACCCTAACCCTATCCCTAACCCAAACCCTAATAGAACCCTAACCCTAACACTAACCCTAACCCTAAACCTAACCCTAACTGATCCCTAACCCTAACCCTAACCCTAACGCTAACTGAACCCTAAACCTAACCCTAACCCTATCCCTAACCCACACCCTAATAGAACCCTAACCCTAACACTAACCCTAACCCTAAACCTAACCGTAACTGAACCCTAACCATAACCCTAACCCTAACCTTAAACCTAACCGTAACAAAACCATAACCCTAATGCTAACTGAACCCTAAACCTAACACTAACCCTAACCCTAACTGAACCCTAACCCTAACCCTAACCCTAACAATAACTGAACCCTAACCCTAAACCTAACCATAACGCTAACCCTAACCGTAACTGAATCCTAACCCTAACCCTAAACCTAACCCTAACCCTAATTGAACCCTAAACATAACCATAACCCTAACCCTAACCTTAACCCTAACCGTAACAAAACCATAACCATAATGCTAACTGAACCCTAACCCTAACCCTAACCCTAACCCTAACGCTAACCCTAAACCTATCTGAACAATAAACCTAACCCTAACACTAACACTAAACCTAACCCTAACCCTAAACTTAACTCTAACTGAACCCTAACCCTAACCCTGACCCAAACCCTAACCCTAACTGAACTGTAACCCTAACCCTAACCCTAAACCTATCCCTAACCAAAACCCTAATAGAACCCTAACCCTAACTCCTAACCCTAACCCTTACCCTAACTGAACCCTAACCCTAACCATAACCCTAACCCTAAACCTAACCCTAACCCAAACCCTAACCCTAACCCTAATCATAACTTTACCCTAACCGTAACCCTAACCCAACCCTAACGCTAAAGCTATGTTAACCCTAACCCTAACCCTAACTATAACCCTAATCCTAACGCTAACTGAACCCTAACCCTAACCCTAACCCTAACCCTAACCCTAACAGAACACTAACCCTAACCCTAACCCTAACCCTAACGCTAACTGAACCATAAACCTAAACCTAACCCTTACCATAACCCTAACCCTAACCCTAAACATAACCCTAACCCTAACAGAACCCTAACCCTAACCCGAACCCTAACCCTAACTGAACAATAACCCTTCCCCTAAACCTAACCCTAACCCTAACCCCAACCCAATCTGAACCCTAACCCTAACGCTAACTGAACCCTAATCCTAACCCTAACCCCAACCCTAACACTTACGCTAACTGAACCCTAACCCTAACCCAAACCCTAACCCTAAACCTAACTCAACCCTAAACTTAACCCAAACCCTAAACCTAACACTAATCCTAACCCTAATCCTAACGGTAACTTAACCCTAACCCTAACCCTAACCCTAACCCTAACCCTAACTGAACCCTAACCCTAAAACTAACCCTATCCCTATCTGAACCCTAACCCTAACCCTAACCCTAACCCTAAACCTAACCATAACCGTAACCCTAAACCTAACTGAACCCTAACCATATCCCTAACCCTAACACTAACCCTAACGCTAACTGAACCATAAACCTAACCCTAACCCTATCCCTAACCCAAAACCTAATAGAACCCTAACCCTAACACTAACCCTAACCCTAATCCTAACCCTAACCCTAACCCTAACTGTACCCTAACCCTAACCATAACCCTAACCCTAACTGAAACCTAACCCTAACCCTAACCCTAACCTTAACCCTAACAGTAACTGAACCATAACCCTCTTTCTAAATGAATCCTTAAACCTAACACTAACCCTAACCCTAACTGTACCCTAACCCGAACCCTAACCCTAACCCTAACCCTAACCCTAACCTTAACCTTAACCCTAACTGAACCATAACACTAATACTAACGGAACCCTAAACCTAACCCTAACCGTAACCCTAACCCTAACCCTAACTGAACCCTAAACCTAACCCTAACCCTAACCATAACCCTAACCCTAACTGAACCCTAACCCTAACCCTAACCCTATCCCTAACGCTAACCCTAAACCTATCTGAACAATAAACCTAACCCTAACACTAACACTAACCCTAACCCAAACCCTAAACTTTTCCCTAACTGAACCCTATCCCTAACCCTAACCCTGACCCAAACCCTAACCCTAACTGAACTCTAACCCTAAACCTAACCCTAAAACTATCCCTAACCCTAACCCTAACCCTAACCCTAACCCTAACCTAACCCTAACCCTAACCCTAACCCTATCCCTAACGCTAACCCTAAACCTATCTGAACACTAAACCTAACCCTAACACTAACACTAACCCTAACCCAAACCCTAAACTTATCCCTAACTGAACCCTATCCCTAACCCTAACCCTGACCCAAACCCTAACCCTAACTGAACTCTAACCCTAAACCTAACCCTAAACCTATCCCTAACCCTAACCCTAACCCAAACCCTAACCCTAACTGAACCCTAAATTTTACCCTAACCCTAACCCTAACCCTAACCCTAATCCTAACTGAACCCTAACCCTAACCCTAACAATAAACCTAACCCTAACACTAACCATAACTGAACCCTAACCGTAACCCTAATCCTAAACTTAACGCTAAAGCTAAGTGAACCCTAAACCTAACCCTAACTCTAACTCTAATCCTAACGCTAACTGAACCCTAACCCTAACCCTAACCCGAACCCTAACCCTTACCCTAACAGAACCCTAACCCTAAACATAACACTAACCCTAACCCTAACACTAACTGAAACCTAACCCTAACCATAACCCTAACCCTAAGAGAACCCTAACCCTAACCCTAACCCTAAACCTAACGCCAACTGAACCATAAACCTAACCCTAAACCTAACCCTAACTGATCCCTAACCCTAACTGAACCCTAACCATAACCCTAACCCTAACCCTAACCCTAACCCTAAAGCTTAACCTAACTCTAACTGAACCCTTAACCTAACCCTAACCCTAATCCTAACCCAAACCCTAACTGAACCCTAACTATAACCCTAACCATAACCCTAACCCTAATCCTAACTGAACCCTAACCCTAACCCTAACACTAACCCTAACCCTAACCCTATCCATTACTGAACCCTAACCTTAACCCTAACCCTAACCCTAACGCTAACGCTAACTTAATACTAACCCTATCCCTAATCCTAACCCTAACCCTAACACTAACTGAACCCTAACCCTAACCCTAAGCCTAACCCTTACAGAACCCTAACCCTAAACCTAACCCTAACCCTAACACTAACTGAACCATAAACCTAACCATAACCCTTACCATAACCCTAACTGAACCCTAACCCTAAACTTAACACTAACCTAAACCCTAACCCTAACTGAACCATAACCCTAACCCTAACCCTAACCCTTACCCTAACCCTAACCCAATCTGAACCCTACCCTAACGCTAACTGAACCCTAAACCTAACCCTAACCCTAAACCTAACACTAACGCTAAGTGAACCCTAACCCTATATCTAACCCTAACCCTAACCCTAACCCTAAATCTAACTGAACCCTAAACCTAACCCAAACCCTAATCCTAACACTAATCCTAACCCTAATCCTAACCCTAACTGAACACTAACCCTAACCCTAACCCTAACCCTAACTGAACCCTAACCCTAACCCTAACCCTAACCCTATGCCTAACCCTAATCCTAACCCTAACCCTTACCCTAACTGAACCCAAACACTAACACTAAAACTAACCCTATCCCTATCTGAACCCTAACCCTAACCATAACCCTAACCCTAAACCTAACTCTAACCGTAACCCAAACCCTAACTGAATCCTAACCCTAACCGTATCCCTAACTGAACCCTAACCCTAACGCTATCCCTAACCCTAAACCTAACGCTAACTGAACCCTAAACCTAACCCTAACCCTATCCCTAACCAAAACCCTAATAGAACCCTAACCCTAACACTAAACCTAACCCTAAACCTAATCCTAACTGTACCCTAACCCTAGTCATAACCCTAACCCTAACTGAACCATAACCCTAAACCTAACCGTAACCCTAACCCTAACCTTAACAATAACCGTAACAGAACCATAACCCTAATGCTAACTGAACCCTAAACCTAACCCTAACCCTAACCTTAACTGAACCCTAACCATAACCCTAACCCTAACTTAACCCTAACCCTAAACCTAACTGAACCCTAACCCTAACCCTAACCCTAACACTAACGCTAACCCTAAACCTAACTGAACCCTAAACCTAACCCTAACAAGAACCCTAAACCTAACGCTAACCCTAACCCTAACCCTAACTGAACCCTAACCCTAACCCTAACGCTAACCTTAACACTAACCCTAACTGAACCATAACCCTAATGCTAACTAAACCCTAAACCTAACGCTAACCCTAACCCTAACCCTAACCCTAACTGAACCCTAACCCTAACCCTAACACTAACCCTAAACCCATCTGAACACTAAACCTAACCCTAACACTAACACTAACCCTAACCCTAACCCTAAACTTAACCCTAACTGAACCCTAACCCTAACCCTAACCCTAAACCTATCACTAACCCTAACCCTAACCCTAACTCTAACCCAAACCCTAACCCTAACTGAACCCTAACTATAACCATAATCCTAACCCTAACCCTAACCCTAATCCTAACTGAGCCCTAACCCTAACCCTAACAATAACCCTAACCCTAACCCTAACCATAACTGAACCCTAACCGTAACCCTTACCCTAACCTTAACACTAAAGCTATGTGAACCCTAACCCTAACCCTATCTCTAACTCTAATCCTAACGCTAAATGAACCCTAAACCTAACCCAAACCCTAACCCTAACCCTAACCCTAACTGAACACTAACCCTATCCCTAATCCTAACCCTAAGCCTAACCCTAACCCTTACCCTAACAGAATCCTAACCCTAACCCTAAAACTAACCCTAACCCTAAACCTAACCCTAACTGTACCCTAACCCTAACCATAACCCTAACCCTAACTTAACCCTAACCCTAACCCTAACCCTAACCCTAACCCTAACCTTAACCTTAACCCTAAAATTAACTGAACCATAACCCTAATGCTAACTGAACCATAAACCTAACCCTAACCCTAACCCTAACTGAACCCTAACCCTAACCCTAACCCTAACCCTAACGCTAACCCTAAAACTAACTGAACCCTAAACCAAACCCTAACCCTAACCCTAACCCTAAGCCTAACCCTAACCCTAATTGAACCCTAAACCTAACCCTAACCCTAACCTTAACCCTAACCCTAACTGAACCGTAACCCTAATGCTAACTGAACACTAACCCTAACCCTAACACTAACCCTAACCCTATCCCTAACCCTAAACTTAACCCTAACCCTAACCCTAACCCTAACCCTTACCCTAACTGAACCCTAACCACAACCCTAACCCTAACCCTTATCCTAACCCTAACCCTAACCCAAAACCTAACCCTAACTGAACCCTAACTATAACCCTAACCCTAACCCTAACCCTAACCATAACTGAACTCTAAACCTAACCCTAACCCTAACCCTAACGCTAAAGCTAAGTGAACCCTAAACCTAACACTAACTCTAACCCTAATCCTAACGCTAACTGAACCCTAAACCTAACCCTAACGCTAACCCTAACAGAACGCTAAACCTAACCCATACCCTAACCCTAACGCTAACTGAACCATAAACCTAACCCTAACCCTTACCATAACCCTAACCCTAATCCTAAACCTAACCCTAACCCTAACCCTAACCCTAACCCTAACCCTAACACTAACTGAACAATAACCCTAACCCTAAACCAAACTCTAACCCTAACCCCAACCCAATCTGAACCCTAACCCTAACGCTAACTGATCCCTAACCCTAACACTAACCCTAACCCTAACCCTAAACCTAACCCTAAACCTAACTCAACCCTAAACATAACCCAAACCCTAAACCTAACACTAATCCTAACCCTAATCCTAACGCTAACTTAACCCTAACCCTAACCCTAACCCTAACCCTAAACCTAACTGAACCCTAACCCTAACCCTATCCCTAGCCCTAATCCTAACCCTAACCCTTACCCTAACTGAACCCTAACACCAACACTAAAACTATCCCTATCCCTATCTGAACCCTAACCCTAACCCTAACCGTAAACCTAACCATAACCTTCACACTAACATAACTGAACCCTAACCCTAAACCTAACCCTAATCCTAACCCTAACGCTAACTGAAACCTAAACCAAACCCTAACCCTACGCCTAACCCAAACCCTAATAAAACCCTAACCTTAACACTAACCCTAACCCTAAACCTAACCCTAACAGTACCCTAACCCTAACCATAACCCTAACCCTAATCCTAACGCTAACTGAACCCTAAACCTAACCCTAACGCTAACCCTAACAGAACGCTAAACCTAACCCAAACCCTAACCCTAACGCTAACTGAACCATAAACCTAACCCTAACCCTTACCATAACCCTAACCCTAATCCTAAACCTAACCCTAACCCTAACCCTAACCCTAACCCTAACCCTAACACTAACTGAACAATAACCCTAACCCTAAACCAAACTCTAACCCTAACCCCAACCCAATCTGAACCCTAACCCTAACGCTAACTGATCCCTAACCCTAACACTAACCCTAACCCTAACCCTAAACCTAACCCTAAACCTAACTCAACCCTAAACATAACCCAAACCATAAACCTAACACTAATCCTAACCCTAATCCTAACGCTAACTTTACCCTAACCCTAACCCTAACCCTAACCCTAAACCTAACTGAACCCTAACCCTAACCCTATCCCTAGCCCTAATCCTAACCCTAACCCTTACCCTAACTGAACCCTAACACCAACACTAAAACTATCCCTATCCCTATCTGAACCCTAACCCTAACCCTAACCGTAAACCTAACCATAACCTTCACACTAACATAACTGAACCCTAACCCTAAACCTAACCCTAATCCTAACCCTAAAGCTAACTGAAACCTAAACCAAACCCTAACCCTACGCCTAACCCAAACCCTAATAAAACCCTAACCTTAACACTAACCCTAACCCTAAACCTAACCCTAACTGTACCCTAACCCTAACCATAACCCTAAACCTAACTGAACCCTAACACTAACCCTAACCATAACCCTAACCTTAAACCTAACCGTAACTGAACCATAACCCTAATGCAAACTAAACTCTAAACCGAACCCTAACCCTAACCCTAACTGAACCCTAACCCTAACTCTAACCCTAACCCTAACGCTAACCCTAAACATAACTGAACCCTAAACCTAACCCTAAACCTAATCGTAACCCTAACCCTAACCCTAACCCTAACCCTAATTGAACCCTAACCCTTACGCTAACCCTAAACCTAACCTTAACACTAACCCTAACTGAACCATATCCCTAATGCTAACTGAACCCTAACCCTAACCCTAAACCTAACCCTAACCCTAACCCTAACTGAATCCTAACCCTAACCCTAAACCTAACCTTAACGCTAACCCTAAACCTATCTGAACACTAAACCTAACCCAAACACTAACACTAACCCTAACCCTAACCCTAAACTTAACCCTAACTGAACCCTAATCCTATCACTAACGCTGACCCAAACCCTAACCCTAACTGAACTCTAACCCTAACCCTATCCCTAACCCTATTCCTAACCCTAACCCTAACCCTAAACCTAACCCTAACCCAAACCCTAACCCTAACTGAACCCTAACCATAACCATAACCCTAACCCTAACTTAACCCTAACCCTAACCCTAACCCTAACTCTAACCTTAACCCTAAAAGTAACTGAACCATAACCCTAATGCTAACTGAACCCTAAACCTAACCATAACCATAACCCTAACTGAACCCTAACCCTAACCCTAACCCTAACGTTAAACCTAAAACTAACTGAACCCTAAACCTAAACCTAACCATAAGCCTAACCCTAACCCTAACCCTAATTGAACCCTATCCCTAACCCTAACCCTATCCATAACCTTAACCCTAACCCTAACTGAACCATAACCCTAATGCTAACTGAACACTAACCCTAACCCTAACCCTAACCCTAACCCTAACTCTAACCATAACTGAACCATAACCGTAACCCTAACCCTAACCCTAACGCTAACTGAACCATAAACCTAACTCTAACCCTTATCATAACCCTAACCCTAACCCTAAACCTAACCCTAACCCTAACAGTACCCTAACCCTAACCCTAACCCTAACCCTAACTGAACCATAACCCTAACCCTAAACCTAACCCTAACCCTAACCCCAACCCAATCTGAACCCTAACCCTAACGCTAACTGAACCCTAATCCTAACCCTAACCCTAACCCTAACGCTAACTGATCCCTAACCCTAACACTAACCCTAACCCTAACCCTAAACCTAACTCAACCCTAAACCTAATCCAAACCCTAAACCTAACACTAATCCTAACCCTAATCCTAACGCTAACTTAACTCTAAACCTAACCCTAACCCTAACCCTAACCCTAACTGAACCCTAACCCTAACCCTAAGCCTAACCCTATCCCTAGCCCTAATCCTAACCCTAACCCTTACCCTAACTGAACCCTAACACCAACACTAAAACTAACCCTATCCCTATCTGAACCCTAACCCTAACCCTAACCCTAAACCTAACCATAACCGTCACCCTAACCCTATCTGAACCCTAACCCTAAACCTAACCCTAACCCTATCCCTAACCCAAACCCTAATAGAACCCTAACCTTAACACTAACCCTAACCCTAAACCTAACCCTAACTGTACCCTAACCCTAACCATAACCCTA
Source organism: Rallus limicola (assembly GCA_022605955.1). Lineage (NCBI taxonomy): Eukaryota > Metazoa > Chordata > Aves > Gruiformes > Rallidae > Rallus > Rallus limicola. The sequence goes on along the minus strand of JAKCOZ010000041.1, from coordinate 107,972 downwards.
GCCCGAACTGAACCCTAACCCTAACCCTAACCCTCACCCTAACCTTAAACCTAACCGTAACTGAACCATAACCCTAATGAAAACTGAACCCTAAACCGAACCCTAACCCTAACCCTAACTGAACCCTAACCCTAACTCTAACCCTAACCCTAACGCTAACCATAAACCTAACTGAACCCTAAACCTAACCCTAACCCTAAGCCTAACCCTAACCCTAACCCTAACCCTAACCCTAACCCTAACCCTAACCCTAATTGAACCCTAAACCTAACGCTAACCGTAACCCTAACCTTAACCCTAACCCTAACTTAACCATAACCCTAATGCTAACTGAACCCTATACCTAACCCAAACCGTCACCCTAACCCTAACCCTAACTGAACCCTAAGCCTAACCCTAACCCTAACACAAACGCTAACCCTAAACCTAACTGACCCCTAAACCTAACCCTAACAAGAACCCTAAACCTAGTGCTAACCCTAACCGTAACCCTACCTGAACCCTAAACCTAACCCTAACAATAACCTTAACACTAACCCTAACTGAACCCTAACCCTATTACTAACCCTGACCCAAACCCTAACCCTAACTGAACTCTAACCCTAACACTAACCCTAAACCTATCCCTAACCCTAACCCTAACCCTAACGCAAACACTAACCCTAACTGAACCCTAACCATAACCATAACCCTATCCCTAACTTAACCCTAAACCTAACCCTAACCCTAACCCTAACCTTAACACTAAAAGTAACTGAACCATAACCCTAATGCTAACTGAACCCTAAACCTAACCATAACCTTAACCCTAACTGAACCCTAACCCTAACCCTAACCCTAACCCTAACCCTAACGCTAACCCTAAAACTAACTGAACCCTAACCCTAACCCTAAGCCTAACCCTAACCCTAACCCTAATTGAACCCTAACCCTAACCCTAAACCTAACCCTAACCTTAACCCTAACCCTAACTGAACCATAACCCTAATGCTAACTGAACGCTAACCCTAAACCTAACACTAACCCTAACCCTAACCCTAACCATAACTGAACCCTAACTGTAACCCTAACCCTAACCCTAATGCTAAAGCTAAGTGAACCCTAACCCTAACCCTAACTCTAACCCTAATCCTAACGCTAACTGAACCCTAACATTAACCCTAACCCTAACTGAACCCTAACCCTAAACCTAACCCTAACCCTAACCCTAACGCTAACTGAACCATAAACCTAACCCTAACCCTTATCATAACCCTAAACTTAAACCTAAACCTAACCCTAACCCTAACAGTACCCTAACCTTAACCCTAACCCTAACCCTAACTGAACCATAAATCTAGCCCTAAACCTAACCCTAACCCTATCCCTAACCCAAACCCTAATAGAACCCTAACCCTAAAACTAACCCTAACTGAACCCTAACCCTAACCCTAACCTTAACAATAACCGTAACAAAACCATAACCCTAATGCTAACTGAACACTAAACCTAACACTAACCCTAACCCTAACTGAACCCTAACCCTTACCCTTACCCTAACCCTAACCATAACTGAACCCTAACCCTAAACCTAACCATAACGCTAACCCTAACCGTAACTGAACCCTAACCCTAACCCTAAACCTAACCCTAACTCTAACTGAACCCTAAACCTTACCCTAAACCTAACCCTTACCCTAACCCTAACCCTAACCCAAACCGTAATAGAACACTAACCCTAACCCTAACCCTAACACTAACCCTAACCCTAACTACACCCTAACTCTAACCCTAACCCTAACACTAACCATAACCCTAACACTGTCCCTTACTGAACCCTAACTCTAACCCTAAACCTAACTCTAACTGAACCCTAACCCTAACCCTAACCCTAACGCTAACCCTAAACCTATCTGAACACTAAACCTAACCATAACACTAACACTAACCCTAACCCTAACCCTAACCGTAAACTTAACCCTAACTGAACCCTAACCCTAACCCTAACCCTGACCCAAACCCTAACCCTAACTGAACTGTAACCCTAACCCTAACCCTAAACCTTTCCCTAACCCTAACCAAAACCCTAACCCTAACCCTAACGCCTAACCCTAACCCTTACCCTAACTGAACCCTAACCATAACCCTAACCTTAACCCTAACCCTAACCCTAACCCTAACCCAAACACTAACCCTAACTGAACCCTAACCCTAACCAAAACACTAACCCTAATCCTAACGGTAACTAAACCCTAACCCTAACCCTAACCCTAAAACCCTAGGGATCTAACCCTAACCCTAACGCTATCTGAAACATAAACCTAACCCTAACCCTTACCATAACCCTAACCCTAACCCTAAACCTAACGCTAACACTAACAGTACCCTAACAATAACCCTAGCCCTAACCCAAACTGAACCATAACACTAACCCTAAACCTAACCCTAACCCTAACTCCAACCCAATCTGAACCCTAACCCTAACGCTAACTGAACCCTAATCCTAACCCTAACCCCAACCCTTTACACTTAAGCTAACTGAACCCTACCCCTAACCCTAACCCTAACCCTAACCCTAACCCTAACCCTAAACCTAACTCAACCCTAAACTTAACCCAAACCCTAAACCTAACACTAATCCTAACCCTAATCCTAACGCTAACTGAACCCTAACACTAACCCTAACCCTAACCCTAACAGAACCCTAACCCTAACCCTAACCCTAACGCTAACTGGACCATAAACCTAACCCTAACCCTTACCATAACCCTTACCCTAACCCTAAACCTAACCCTAACCCTAACAGTATACTAACCCTAACCCTAATCCTAACCCTAACTGAACCATAACCCTAACACTAAACCTAACCCTAACCCTAACCCCAACCCAATCTGAACCCTAACCCTAACGCTAACAGAACCCTAATCCTAACCCTAACCCTAACCCTAACACTAACGCTAACTGAACCCTAACCCTAACACTAACCCTAACCCTAACACTAACCCTAAACCTAACTCAACCCTAAACATAACCCAAACCCTAAACGTAACACTAATAGTAACCCTAATCCTAACGCTAACTTAACCCTAACCCTAACCCTAACCCTAACTCTAACCCTAACTGAACCCTAACCCTAACACTAACCCTAACCCTAACACTAACACTAACCATAACCGTAACCCTAACCCTAACTGAACCCTAACCCTAACCCTAACCCTAATGCTAACTGAACCCTAAACCTAACCCTAACCCTATCCCTAACCCAAACCCTAATAGAACCCTAACCCTAACACTAACCCTAACCCTAAACCTAACCCTAACCCTAACCCTAAACCTAACCCTAAACCTAACGCTAACTGAACCCTAAACCTAGCCCTAACCCTATCCCTAACCCAAACCCTAATAGAACCCTAACCCTAACACTAACCCTAACCCTAGACCTAACCGTAACTGAAACCTAACCATAACCCTAACCCTAACCCTAACCTTAAACCTAACGGTAACAAAACCATAACCCTATTGCTAACTGAACCCTAAACCTAACATTAACCCTAACCCTTACTGAACCCTAACCCTAACCCTAACCCTAACCCTAACTGAACCCTAACCCTAACCCTAACCCTAACCCTAACCCTAACGATAACTGAACCCTAACCGTAACCCTATCCCTAACCTTAACACTAAAGCTAAGTGAACCCTAACCCTAAAACTAACTCTAACTCTAATACTAAAGCTAACTGTACTTTAAACCTAACTTTAACCCTAAACCTAACCCTAACCCTAACTGAACACTAACCCTATACCTAATCCTAACCCTAACCCTAACCCTAACCCTTACCCTAACAGAACCCTAACCCTAACCCCAAAACTAACCCTAACGCTAAACCTAACCCTAACTGTAACCTAACCCTAACCATAACCGTAACCCTAACTTAACCCTAACCCTAACCCTAACCCTAAACTTAACCCTAACAGTAACTGAAACATAACCCTAATGCTAACTGAACCCTAAACCTAACCCTAACCTTAACCCTAACGGAACCCTAACCCTAACCCTAACCCTAACCCTAACGATAACCCTAAAATTAACTGAACTTTAAAACTAACCCTAACCCTAAGCGTAACCTTAACCCTAACCCTAATTGAACCCTAACCCTAAACCTAACCCTAACCCTAACCTTAACCCTAACCCTAACTGAACTATAACCCTAAAGCTAACTGAACCCTAACCCTAACCCTAACATTAACCCTAACCCTAACCCTAACCATAACTGAACCCTAACCGTAACCCTAACCCTAACCCTAACGCTAAAGCTAAGTGAACCCTAACCCTAACCCTAACTCTAACCCTAATCCTAACGCTAACTGAACCATAACACTAACCCTAACCCTAACACTAACAGAACCCTAACCCTAACCCTAACCCTAACCCTAACGATAACTGGACCATAAACCTAACCCTAACCCTTACCATAACCCTAACCCTAACCCTAAACCTAACCCTAACCATAACAGTACCATAACCCTAACCCTAACCCTAACGCTAACTGAACCATAACCCTAACACTAAACCTAACCCTAACCCTAACCCCAACCCTATCTGAACCCTAACACTAACGCTAACAGAACCCTAATCCTAACCCTAACCCTAACCCTAACACTAACGCTAACTGAACCCTAACCCTAACACTAACCCTAACCCTAACCCTAAACCTAACTCAACCGTAAACATAACCCAAACCCTAAACCTAACACTAATAGTAACCCTAATCCTAACGCTAACTTAACCCTAACCCTAACCCTAACCCTAACTCTAACCCTAACTGAAACCTAACCCTAACCCTAACCCTAACCCTAACATTAAACCTAACCATAACCGTAACCCTAACCCTAACTGAACCCTAACCCTAACCCTAACCCTAACCCTAACGCTAACTGAACCCTAAACCTAACCCTAACCCTATCCCTAACCCAAACCCTAATAGAACCCTAACCCTAACACTAACCCTAACCATAAACCTAACCCTAACTGAACCCTAACCCTAACCCTAACCCTAACGCTAACTGAACCCTAAACCTAACCCTAACCCTATCCCTAACCCACACCCTAATAGAACCCTAACCCTAACACTAACCCTAACCCTAAACCTAACCGTAACTGAACCCTAACCATAACCTTAACCCTAACCTTAAACCTAACCGTAACAAAACCATAACCCTAATGCTAACTGAACCCTAAACCTAACACTAACCCTAACCCTAACTGAACCCTAACCCTAACCCTAACCCTAACAATAACTGAACCCTAACCCTAAACCTAACCATAACGCTAACCCTAACCGTAACTGAATCCTAACCCTAACCCTAACCCTAACCCAAACCCTAACCCTAACTGAACCCTAACTATAACCATAAACCTAACCCTAACCCTAACCCTAATACTAACTGAACCCTAACCCTAACCCTAACTGTACCCTATCCCTAACCATAACCCTAACCCAAATTGAACCCTAACCATAAACATAACCCTAACCCTAACCTTAACCCTAACCGTAACAAAACCATAACCATAATGCTAACTGAACCCTAACCCTAACCCTAACCCTAACCCTAACGCTAACCCTAAACCTATCTGAACAATAAACCTAACCCTAACACTAACACTAACCCTAACCCTAACCCTAAACTTAACCCTAACTGAACCCTAACCCTAACCCTAACCCTGACCCAAACCCTAAACCTAACTGAACTGTAACCCTAACCCTAACCCTAAACCTATCCCTTACCCTAACTGAACCCTAACCCTAACCATAACCCTAACCCTAAACCTAACCCTAACCCAAACCCTAACCCTAACCCTAATCATAACTTTACCCTAACCGTAACCCTAACCCAACCCTAACGCTAAAGCTATGTTAACCCTAACCCTAACCCTAACTCTAACCCTAATCCTAACGCTAACTGAACCCTAACCCTAACCCTAACCCTAACCCTAACCCTAACCCTAACAGAACACTAACCCTAACCCTAACCCTAACCCTAACGCTAACTGAACCATAAACCTAACCCTAACCCTTACCATAACCCTAACCCTAACCCTAAACCTAACCCTAACCCTAACAGTACACTAACACTAACCCGAACCCTAACCCTAACTGAACAATAACCCTTCCCCTAAACCTGACCCTAACCCTAACCCCAACCCAATCTGAACCCTAACCCTAACGCTAACTGAACCCTAATCCTAACCCTAACCCCAACCCTAACACTTACGCTAACTGAACCCTAACCCTAACCCTAACCCTAACCCTAACCCTAAACCTAACTCAACCGTAAACATAACCCAAACCCTAAACCTAACACTAATAGTAACCCTAATCCTAACGCTAACTTAACCCTAACCCTAACCCTAACCCTAACTCTAACCCTAACTGAACCCTAACCCTAACCCTAACCCTTACCCTAACACTAAACCTAACCATAACCGTAACCCTACACCTAACTGAACCCTAACCCTAACCCTAACCCTAACCCTAACGCTAACTGAACCCTAAACCTAACCCTAACCCTATCCCTAACCCAAACCCTAATAGAACCCTAACCCTAACACTAACCCTAACCCTAAACCTAACCCTAACTGAACCCTAACCCTAACCCTAACCCTAAGGCTAACTGAACCCTAAACCTAACCCTAACCCTATCCCTAACCCACACCCTAATAGAACCCTAACCCTAACACAAACCCTAACCCTAAACCTAACCGTAACTGAACCCTAACCATAACCCTAACCCTAACCTTAAACCTAACCGTAACAAAACCATAACCCTAATGCTAACTGAACCCTAAACCTAACACTAACCCTAACCCTAACTGAACCCTAACCCTAACCCTAACCCTAACAATAACTGAACCCTAACCCTAAACCTAACCATAACGCTAACCCTAACCGTAACTGAATCCTAACCCTAACCCTAACCCTAACCCAAACCCTAACCCTTACTGAACCCTAACTATAACCATAAACCTAACCCTAACCCTAACCCTAATACTAACTGAACCCTAACCCTAACCCTAACTGTACCCTATCCCTAACCATAACCCTAACCCAAATTGAACCCTAACCATAACCATAACCCTAACCCTAACCTTAACCCTAACCGTAACAAAACCATAACCATAATGCTAACTGAACCCTAACCCTAACCCTAACCCTAACCCTAACGCTAACCCTAAACCTATCTGAACAATAAACCTAACCCTAACACTAACACTAACCCTAACCCTAACCCTAAACTTAACCCTAAATGAACCCTAACCCTAACCCTAACCCTGACCCAAACCCTAACCCTAACTGAACTGTAACCCTAACCCTAACCCTAAACCTATCCCTAACCCTAACCCTAACCCTAACCCTAACCCTAACTCCTAACCCTAACCCTTACCCTAACTGAACCCTAACCCTAACCATAACCCTAACACTAAACCTAACCCTAACCCAAACCCTAACCCTAACCCTAATCATAACTTTACCCTAACCGTAACCCTAACCCAACCCTAACGCTAAAGCTATGTTAACCCAAACCCTAACCCTAACGCTAACTGAACCATAAACCTAACCCTAACCCTTACCATAACCCTAACCCTAATCCTAAACCTAACCCTAACCCTAACCCTAACCCTAACCCTAACCCTAACCCTAACACTAACTGAACAATAACCCTAACCCTAAACCAAACTCTAACCCTAACCCCAACCCAATCTGAACCCTAACCCTAACGCTAACTGATCCCTAACCCTAACACTAACCCTAACCCTAACCCTAAACCTAACCCTAAACCTAACTCAACCCTAAACATAACCCAAACCATAAACCTAACACTAATCCTAACCCTAATCCTAACGCTAACTTTACCCTAACCCTAACCCTAACCCTAACCCTAAACCTAACTGAACCCTAACCCTAACCCTATCCCTAGCCCTAATCCTAACCCTAACCCTTACCCTAACTGAACCCTAACACCAACACTAAAACTATCCCTATCCCTATCTGAACCCTAACCCTAACCCTAACCGTAAACCTAACCATAACCTTCACACTAACATAACTGAACCCTAACCCTAAACCTAACCCTAATCCTAACCCTAAAGCTAACTGAAACCTAAACCAAACCCTAACCCTACGCCTAACCCAAACCCTAATAAAACCCTAACCTTAACACTAACCCTAACCCTAAACCTAACCCTAACTGTACCCTAACCCTAACCATAACCCTAAACCTAACTGAACCCTAACACTAACCCTAACCATAACCCTAACCTTAAACCTAACCGTAACTGAACCATAACCCTAATGCAAACTAAACTCTAAACCGAACCCTAACCCTAACCCTAACTGAACCCTAACCCTAACTCTAACCCTAACCCTAACGCTAACCCTAAACATAACTGAACCCTAAACCTAACCCTAAACCTAATCGTAACCCTAACCCTAACCCTAACCCTAACCCTAATTGAACCCTAACCCTTACGCTAACCCTAAACCTAACCTTAACACTAACCCTAACTGAACCATATCCCTAATGCTAACTGAACCCTAACCCTAACCCTAAACCTAACCCTAACCCTAACCCTAACTGAATCCTAACCCTAACCCTAAACCTAACCTTAACGCTAACCCTAAACCTATCTGAACACTAAACCTAACCCAAACACTAACACTAACCCTAACCCTAACCCTAAACTTAACCCTAACTGAACCCTAATCCTATCACTAACGCTGACCCAAACCCTAACCCTAACTGAACTCTAACCCTAACCCTATCCCTAACCCTATTCCTAACCCTAACCCTAACCCTAAACCTAACCCTAACCCAAACCCTAACCCTAACTGAACCCTAACCATAACCATAACCCTAACCCTAACTTAACCCTAACCCTAACCCTAACCCTAACTCTAACCTTAACCCTAAAAGTAACTGAACCATAACCCTAATGCTAACTGAACCCTAAACCTAACCATAACCATAACCCTAACTGAACCCTAACCCTAACCCTAACCCTAACCCTAACGCTAAACCTAAAACTAACTGAACCCTAAACCTAAACCTAACCATAAGCCTAACCCTAACCCTAACCCTAATTGAACCCTATCCCTAACCCTAACCCTATCCATAACCTTAACCCTAACCCTAACTGAACCATAACCCTAATGCTAACTGAACACTAACCCTAACCCTAACCCTAACCCTAACCCTAACTCTAACCATAACTGAACCCTAACCGTAACCCTAACCCTAACCCTAACGCTAACTGAACCATAAACCTAACTCTAACCCTTATCATAACCCTAACCCTAACCCTAAACCTAACCCTAACCCTAACAGTACCCTAACCCTAACCCTAACCCTAACCCTAACTGAACCATAACCCTAACCCTAAACCTAACCCTAACCCTAACCCCAACCCAATCTGAACCCTAACCCTAACGCTAACTGAACCCTAATCCTAACCCTAACCCTAACCCTAACGCTAACTGATCCCTAACCCTAACACTAACCCTAACACTAACCCTAACCCTAACCCTAAACCTAACTCAACCCTAAACCTAATCCAAACCCTAAACCTAACACTAATCCTAACCCTAATCCTAACGCTAACTTAACTCTAAACCTAACCCTAACCCTAACCCTAACCCTAACTGAACCCTAACCCTAACCCTAAGCCTAACCCTATCCCTAGCCCTAATCCTAACCCTAACCCTTACCCTAACTGAACCCTAACACCAACACTAAAACTAACCCTATCTCTATCTGAACCCTAACCCTAACCCTAACCCTAAACCTAACCATAACCGTCACCCTAACCCTATCTGAACCCTAACCCTAAACCTAACCCTAACCCTATCCCTAACCCAAACCCTAATAGAACCCTAACCTTAACACTAACCCTAACCCTAAACCTAACCCTAACTGTACCCTAACCCTAACCATAACCCTAGCCCGAACTGAACCCTAACCCTAACCCTAACCCTCACCCTAACCTTAAACCTAACCGTAACTGAACCATAACCCTAATGAAAACTGAACCCTAAACCGAACCCTAACCCTAACCCTAACTGAACCCTAACCCTAACTCTAACCCTAATCCTAACGCTAACCCTAAACCTAACTGAACCCTAAACCTAACCCTAACCCTAAGCCTAACCCTAACCCTAACCCTAACCCTAACCCTAACCCTAACCCTAATTGAACCCTAAACCTAACGCTAACCGTAACCCTAACCTTAACCCTAACCCTAACTGAACCATAACCCTAATGCTAACTGAACCCTATACCTAACCCAAACCGTCACCCTAACCCTAACCCTAACTGAACCCTAAGCCTAACCCTAACCCTAACACAAACGCTAACCCTAAACCTAACTGACCCCTAAACCTAACCCTAACAAGAACCCTAAACCTAGTGCTAACCCTAACCGTAACCCTACCTGAACCCTAAACCTAACCCTAACAATAACCTTAACACTAACACTAACTGAACCCTAACCCTATTACTAACCCTGACCCAAACCCTAACCCTAACTGAACTCTAACCCTAACACTAACCCTAAACCTATCCCTAACCCTAACCCTAACCCTAACGCAAACACTAACCCTAACTGAACCCTAACCATAACCATAACCCTATCCCTAACTTAACCCTAAACCTAACCCTAACCCTAACCCTAACCATAACACTAAAAGTAACTGAACCATAACCCTAATGCTAACTGAACCCTAAACCTAACCATAACCTTAACCCTAACTGAACCCTAACCCTAACCCTAACCCTAACCCTAACCCTAACGCTAACCCTAAAACTAACTGAACCCTAACCCTAACCCTAAGCCTAACCCTAACCCTAACCCTAATTGAACCCTAACCCTAACCCTAAACCTAACCCTAACCTTAACCCTAACCCTAACTGAACCATAACCCTAATGCTAACTGAACGCTAACCCTAAACCTAACACTAACCCTAACCCTAACCCTAACCATAACTGAACCCTAACTGTAACCCTAACCCTAACCCTAATGCTAAAGCTAAGTGAACCCTAACCCTAACCCTAACTCTAACCCTAATCCTAACGCTAACTGAACCCTAACATTAACCCTAACCCTAACTGAACCCTAACCCTAAACCTAACCCTAACCCTAACCCTAACGCTAACTGAACCATAAACCTAACCCTAACCCTTATCATAACCCTAAACTTAAACCTAAACCTAACCCTAACCCTAACAGTACCCTAACCTTAACCCTAACCCTAACCCTAACTGAACCATAAATCTAGCCCTAAACCTAACCCTAACCCTATCCCTAACCCAAACCCTAATAGAACCCTAACCCTAAAACTAACCCTAACTGAACCCTAACCCTAACCCTAACCTTAACAATAACCGTAACAAAACCATAACCCTAATGCTAACTGAACACTAAACCTAACACTAACCCTAACCCTAACTGAACCCTAACCCTTACCCTTACCCTAACCCTAACCATAACTGAACCCTAACCCTAAACCTAACCATAACGCTAACCCTAACCGTAACTGAACCCTAACCCTAACCCTAAACCTAACCCTAACTCTAACTGAACCCTAAACCTTACCCTAAACCTAACCCTTACCCTAACCCTAACCCTAACCCAAACCGTAATAGAACACTAACCCTAACCCTAACCCTAACACTAACCCTAACCCTAACTACACCCTAACTCTAACCCTAACCCTAACACTAACCATAACCCTAACACTGTCCCTTACTGAACCCTAACTCTAACCCTAAACCTAACTCTAACTGAACCCTAACCCTAACCCAAACCCTAACGCTAACCCTAAACCTATCAGAACACTAAACCTAACCATAACACTAACACTAACCCTAACCCTAACCCTAACCGTAAACTTAACCCTAACTGAACCCTAACCCTAACCCTAACCCTGACCCAAACCCTAACCCTAACTGAACTGTAACCCTAACCCTAACCCTAAACCTTTCCCTAACCCTAACCAAAACCCTAACCCTAACCCTAACGCCTAACCCTAACCCTTACCCTAACTGAACCCTAACCATAACCCTAACCTTAACCCTAACCCTAACCCTAACCCTAACCCAAACACTAACCCTAACTGAACCCTAACCCTAACCAAAACACTAACCCTAATCCTAACGGTAACTAAACCCTAACCCTAACCCTAACCCTAAAACCCTAGGGATCTAACCCTAACCCTAACGCTATCTGAAACATAAACCTAACCCTAACCCTTACCATAACCCTAACCCTAACCCTAAACCTAACGCTAACACTAACAGTACCCTAACAATAACCCTAGCCCTAACCCAAACTGAACCATAACACTAACCCTAAACCTAACCCTAACCCTAACTCCAACCCAATCTGAACCCTAACCCTAACGCTAACTGAACCCTAATCCTAACCCTAACCCCAACCCTTTACACTTAAGCTAACTGAACCCTAACCCTAACCCTAACCCTAACCCTAACCCTAACCCTAACCCTAAACCTAACTCAACCCTAAACTTAACCCAAACCCTAAACCTAACACTAATCCTAACCCTAATCCTAACGCTAACTGAACCCTAACACTAACCCTAACCCTAACCCTAACAGAACCCTAACCCTAACCCTAACCCTAACGCTAACTGGACCATAAACCTAACCCTAACCCTTACCATAACCCTTACCCTAACCCTAAACCTAACCCTAACCCTAACAGTATACTAACCCTAACCCTAATCCTAACCCTAACTGAACCATAACCCTAACACTAAACCTAACCCTAACCCTAACCCCAACCCAATCTGAACCCTAACCCTAACGCTAACAGAACCCTAATCCTAACCCTAACCCTAACCCTAACACTAACGCTAACTGAACCCTAACCCTAACACTAACCCTAACCCTAACACTAACCCTAAACCTAACTCAACCCTAAACATAACCCAAACCCTAAACGTAACACTAATAGTAACCCTAATCCTAACGCTAACTTAACCCTAACCCTAACCCTAACCCTAACTCTAACCCTAACTGAACCCTAACCCTAACACTAACCCTAACCCTAACACTAACACTAACCATAACCGTAACACTAACCCTAACTGAACCCTAACCCTAACCCTAACCCTAATGCTAACTGAACCCTAAACCTAACCCTAACCCTATCCCTAACCCAAACCCTAATAGAACCCTAACCCTAACACTAACCCTAACCCTAAACCTAACCCTAACCCTAACCCTAAACCTAACCCTAAACCTAACGCTAACTGAACCCTAAACCTAACCCTAACCCTATCCCTAACCCAAACCCTAATAGAACCCTAACCCTAACACTAACCCTAACCCTAGACCTAACCGTAACTGAAACCTAACCATAACCCTAACCCTAACCCTAACCTTAAACCTAACGGTAACAAAACCATAACCCTATTGCTAACTGAACCCTAAACCTAACATTAACCCTAACCCTTACTGAACCCTAACCCTAACCCTAACCCTAACCCTAACTGAACCCTAACCCTAACCCTAACCCTAAACCTAACGATAACTGAACCCTAACCGTAACCCTATCCCTAACCTTAACACTAAAGCTAAGTGAACCCTAACCCTAAAACTAACTCTAACTCTAATACTAAAGCTAACTGTACTCTAAACCTAACCCTAACCCTAAACCTAACCCTAACCCTAACTGAACACTAACCCTATACCTAATCCTAACCCTAACCCTAACCCTAACCCTTACCCTAACAGAACCCTAACCCTAACCCCAAAACTAACCCTAACGCTAAACCTAACCCTAACTGTAACCTAACCCTAACCATAACCGTAACCCTAACTTAACCCTAACCCTAACCCTAACCCTAAACTTAACCCTAACAGTAACTGAAACATAACCCTAATGCTAACTGAACCCTAAACCTAACCCTAACCTTAACCCTAACGGAACCCTAACCCTAACCCTAACCCTAACCCTAACGATAACCCTAAAATTAACTGAACTTTAAAACTAACCCTAACCCTAAGCGTAACCTTAACCCTAACCCTAATTGAACCCTAACCCTAAACCTAACCCTAACCCTAACCTTAACCCTAACCCTAACTGAACTATAACCCTAAAGCTAACTGAACCCTAACCCTAACCCTAACATTAACCCTAACCCTAACCCTAACCATAACTGAACCCTAACCGTAACCCTAACCCTAACCCTAACGCTAAAGCTAAGTGAACCCTAACCCTAACCCTAACTCTAACACTAATCCTAACGCTAACTGAACCATAACACTAACCCTAACCCTAACCCTAACAGAACCCTAACCCTAACCCTAACCCTAACCCTAACGATAACTGGACCATAAACCTAACCCTAACCCTTACCATAACCCTAACCCTAACCCTAAACCTAACCCTAACCATAACAGTACCATAACCCTAACCCTAACCCTAACGCTAACTGAACCATAACCCTAACACTAAACCTAACCCTAACCCTAAACCTAACTCAACCGTAAACATAACCCAAACCCTAAACCTAACACTAATAGTAACCCTAATCCTAACGCTAACTTAACCCTAACCCTAACCCTAACCCTAACTCTAACCCTAACTGAAACCTAACCCTAACCCTAACCCTAACCCTAACATTAAACCTAACCATAACCGTAACCCTAACCCTAACTGAACCCTAACCCTAACCCTAACCCTAACCCTAACGCTAACTGAACCCTAAACCTAACCCTAACCCTATCCCTAACCCAAACCCTAATAGAACCCTAACCCTAACACTAACCCTAACCATAAACCTAACCCTAACTGAACCCTAACCCTAACCCTAACCCTAACGCTAACTGAACCCTAAACCTAACCCTAACCCTATCCCTAACCCACACCCTAATAGAACCCTAACCCTAACACTAACCCTAACCCTAAACCTAACCGTAACTGAACCCTAACCATAACCTTAACCCTCACCTTAAACCTAACCGTAACAAAACCATAACCCTAATGCTAACTGAACCCTAAACCTAACACTAACCCTAACCCTAACTGAACCCTAACCCTAACCCTAACCCTAACAATAACTGAACCCTAACCCTAAACCTAACCATAACGCTAACCCTAACCGTAACTGAATCCTAACCCTAACCCTAACCCTAACCCAAACCCTAACCCTAACTGAACCCTAACTATAACCATAAACCTAACCCTAACCCTAACCCTAATACTAACTGAACCCTAACCCTAACCCTAACTGTACCCTATCCCTAACCATAACCCTAACCCAAATTGAACCCTAACCATAAACATAACCCTAACCCTAACCTTAACCCTAACCGTAACAAAACCATAACCATAATGCTAACTGAACCCTAACCCTAACCCTAACCCTAACCCTAACGCTAACCCTAAACCTATCTGAACAATAAACCTAACCCTAACACTAACACTAACCCTAACCCTAACCCTAAACTTAACCCTAACTGAACCCTAACCCTAACCCTAACCCTGACCCAAACCCTAAACCTAACTGAACTGTAACCCTAACCCTAACCCTAAACCTATCCCTTACCCTAACTGAACCCTAACCCTAACCATAACCCTAACCCTAAACCTAACCCTAACCCAAACCCTAACCCTAACCCTAATCATAACTTTACCCTAACCGTAACCCTAACCCAACCCTAACGCTAAAGCTATGTTAACCCTAACCCTAACCCTAACTCTAACCCTAATCCTAACGCTAACTGAACCCTAACCCTAACCCTAACCCTAACCCTAACCCTAACCCTAACAGAACACTAACCCTAACCCTAACCCTAACCCTAACGCTAACTGAACCATAAACCTAACCCTAACCCTTACCATAACCCTAACCCTAACCCTAAACCTAACCCTAACCCTAACAGTACACTAACACTAACCCGAACCCTAACCCTAACTGAACAATAACCCTTCCCCTAAACCTGACCCTAACCCTAACCCCAACCCAATCTGAACCCTAACCCTAACGCTAACTGAACCCTAATCCTAACCCTAACCCCAACCCTAACACTTACGCTAACTGAACCCTAACCCTAACCCTAACCCTAACCCTAACCCTAACCCTAAACCTAACTCAACCGTAAACATAACCCAAACCCTAAACCTAACACTAATAGTAACCCTAATCCTAACGCTAACTTAACCCTAACCCTAACCCTAACCCTAACTCTAACCCTAACTGAACCCTAACCCTAACCCTAACCCTTACCCTAACACTAAACCTAACCATAACCGTAACCCTACACCTAACTGAACCCTAACCCTAACCCTAACCCTAACCCTAACGCTAACTGAACCCTAAACCTAACCCTAACCCTATCCCTAACCCAAACCCTAATAGAACCCTAACCCTAACACTAACCCTAACCCTAAACCTAACCCTAACTGAACCCTAACCCTAACCCTAACCCTAACGCTAACTGAACCCTAAACCTAACCCTAACCCTATCCCTAACCCACACCCTAATAGAACCCTAACCCTAACACAAACCCTAACCCTAAACCTAACCGTAACTGAACCCTAACCATAACCCTAACCCTAACCTTAAACCTAACCGTAACAAAACCATAACCCTAATGCTAACTGAACCCTAAACCTAACACTAACCCTAACCCTAACTGAACCCTAACCCTAACCCTAACCCTAACAATAACTGAACCCTAACCCTAAACCTAACCATAACGCTAACCCTAACCGTAACTGAATCCTAACCCTAACCCTAACCCTAACCCAAACCCTAACCCTTACTGAACCCTAACTATAACCATAAACCTAACCCTAACCCTAACCCTAATACTAACTGAACCCTAACCCTAACCCTAACTGTACCCTATCCCTAACCATAACCCTAACCCAAATTGAACCCTAACCATAACCATAACCCTAACCCTAACCTTAACCCTAACCGTAACAAAACCATAACCATAATGCTAACTGAACCCTAACCCTAACCCTAACCCTAACCCTAACGCTAACCCTAAACCTATCTGAACAATAAACCTAACCCTAACACTAACACTAACCCTAACCCTAACCCTAAACTTAACCCTAAATGAACCCTAACCCTAACCCTAACCCTGACCCAAACCCTAACCCTAACTGAACTGTAACCCTAACCCTAACCCTAAACCTATCCCTAACCCTAACCCTAACCCTAACCCTAACCCTAACTCCTAACCCTAACCCTTACCCTAACTAAACCCTAACCCTAACCATAACCCTAACCCTAAACCTAACCCTAACCCAAACCCTAACCCTAACCCTAATCATAACTTTACCCTAACCGTAACCCTAACCCAACCCTAACGCTAAAGCTATGTTAACCCTAACCCTAACCCTAACTCTAACCCTAATCCTAACGCTAACTGAACCCTACCCCTAACCCTAACCCTAACCCTAACCCTAACAGAACACTAACCCTAACCCTAACCCTAACCCTAACGCTAACTGAACCATAAACCTAACCCTAACCCTTACCATAACCCTAACCCTAACCCTAAACCTAACCCTAACCCTAACAGTACACTAACACTAACCCGAAACCTAACCCTAACTGAACAATAACCCTTCCCCTAAACCTGACCCTAACCCTAACCCCAACCCAATCTGAACCCTAACCCTAACGCTAACTGAACCCTAATCCTAACCCTAACCCCAACCCTAACACTTACGCTAACTGAACCCTAACCCTAACCCTAACCCTAACCCTAAACCTAACTCAACCCTAAACTTAACCCAAACCCTAAACCTAACACTAATCCTAACCCTAATCCTAACGCTAACTTAACCCTAACCCTAACCCTAACCCTAACCCTAACCCTAACCCTAACCCTAACCCTAACTGAACCCTAACCCTAAAACTAACCCTATCCCTATCTGAACCCTAACCCTAACCCTAACCCTAACCCTAAACCTAACCATAACCGTAACCCTAAACCTAACTGAACCCTAACCATAACCCTAACCCTAACACTAACCCTAACGCTAACTGAACCATAAACCTAACCCTAACCCTATCCCTAACCCAAACCCTAATAGAACCCTAACCCTAACACTAACCCTAACCCTAACCCTAACCCTAACCCTAACCCTAACCCTAACTGTACCCTATCCCTAACCATAACCCTAACCCTAACTGAACCCTAACCCTAACCCTAACCCTAACCTTAACCCTAACAGTAACTGAACCATAACCCTATTTCTAAATGAATCCTTAAACCTAACACTAACCCTAACCCTAACTGAACCCTAACCCGAACCCTAACCCTAACCCTAACCCTAACCTTAACCTTAACCCTAACTGAACCATAACACTAATACTAACGGAACCCTAAACCTAACCCTAACCGTAAACCTAACCCTAACCCTAACTGAACCCTAAACCTAACCCTAACCCTAACCCTAACCCTAACCCTAACTGAACCCTAACCCTAACCCTAACCCTATCCCTAACGCTAACCCTAAACCTATCTGAACACTAAACCTAACCCTAACACTAACACTAACCCTAACACAAACCCTAAACTTATCCCTAACTGAACCCTTTCCCTAACCCTAACCCTGACCCAAACCCTAACCCTAACTGAACTCTAACCCTAAACCTAACCCTAAAACTATCCCTAACCCTAACCCTAACCCTAACCCTAACCCTAACCCTAACTGAACCCTAACCCTAACCCTAACCCTATCCCTAACGCTAACCCTAAACCTATCTGAACATTAAACCAAACCCTAACACTAACACTAACCCTAACCCAAACCCTAAACTTATCCCTAACTGAACCCTATCCCTAACCCTAACCCTGACCCAAACCCTAACCCTAACTGAACTCTAACCCTAAACCTAACCCTAAAACTATCCCTAAACCTAACCCTAACCCTAACCCTAACCCTAACCCTAACCCTAACCCTAACTGAACCCTAACCCTAACCCTAACCCTATCCTTAACGCTAACCCTAAACCTATCTGAACACTAAACCTAACCCTAACACTAACACTAACCCTAACCCAAACCCTAAACTTATCCCTAACTGTACCCTATCCCTAACCCTAACCCTTACCCAAACCCTAACCCTAACTGAACTCTAACCCTAAACCTAACCCTAAACCTATCCCTAACCCTAACCCTAACCCTAACCCTAACCCAAACCCTAACCCTAACTGAACCCTAACTTTTACCCTAACCCTAACCTTAACCCTAACCCAAATCCTAACTGAACCCTAACCCTAACCCTAACAATAAACCTAACCCTAACCCTAATCATAACTGAACCCTAACCTTAACCCTAACCCTAACCTTAACGCTAAAGCTAAGTGAACCCTAAACCTAACCCTAACTCTAACTCTAATCCTAACGCTAACTGAACCCTAACCCTAACCCTAACCCTAACCCTAACCCTTACCCTAACAGAACCCTAACCCTAACATAACACTAACCCTAACCCTAACACTAACTGAAACCTAACCCTAACCATAACCCTAACCCTAAGAGAACCCTAACCCTAACCCTAACCCTAAACCTAACGCTAACTGAACCATAAACCTAACCTTAACCCTAACCCTAACTGATCCCTAACCCTAACTGAACCCTAACCATAACCCTAACCCTAACCCTAACCCTAACACTAAAGCTTAACCTAACTCTAACTGAACCCTTAACCTAACCCTAACCCTAACCCTAACCCAAACCCTAACCCTAACACTAACCCTAACCCTAACCCTATCCATTACTGAACCCTAACCCTAATCCTAACCCTAACCCTAACGCTAACGCTAACTTAATACTAACCCTATCCCTAATCCTAACCCTAACCCTAACACTAACTGAACCCTAACCCTAAACATAAGCCTAACCCTTACAGAACCCTAACCCTAAACCTAACCCTAACCCTAACACTAACTGAACCATAAACCTAACCATAACCCTTACCATAAACCTAACTGAACCCTAACCCTAAACTTAACCCTAACCTAAACCCTAACCCTAACTGAACCATAACCCTAACCCTAAACCTAACCCTAACCCTAACCCTAACCCAATCTGAACCCTACCCTAACGCTAACTGAACCCTAAACCTAACCCTAACCCTAAACCTAACACTAACCCTAACTGAACCCTAACTATAACCCTAACCCTAACCCTAACCCTAATCCTAACTGAACCCTAACCCTAACCCTAACACTAACCCTAACCCTAACCCTATCCATTACTGAACCCTAACCCTAACCCTAACCCTAACCCTAACCCTAACGCTAACGCTAACTTAATACTAACCCTATCCCTAATCCTAACCCTAACCCTAACGCTAACTGAACCCTAAACCTAACCCTAACCCTAAACCTAACACTAACGCTAAGTGAACCCTAACCCTATATCTAACCCTAACCCTAACCCTAACCCTAAACCTAACTGAACCCTAAACCTAACCCAAACCCTAATCCTAACACTAATTCTAACCCTAATCCTAACCCTAACTGAACCCTAACCCTAACCCTAACCCTAACCCTAACTGAACCCTGACCCTAAACCTAACCCTAACCCTATCCCTAAACCTAATCCTAACCCTAACTCTAACCCTAAACCTAACTGAACCCTAAACCTAACCGTAACCCTAAGCCTAAACCTAACCCTAACCCTAACCTTAACCCTAACCGTAACTGAACCATAACCCTAATGCTAACTGAACCCTAAACCTAACCCTAACCCTAACCTTAACTGAACCCTAACCCTAACCCTAACCCTAACCCTAACGCTAACACTAAACCTAACTGAACCCTAAACCTAACCGTAACCCTAAGCCTAAACCTAAACCTAACCCTAACCCTAACCCTAACCCTAACCCTAACCCTTACCCTAACCCTAACTGATCCATAATTCAAATACTAACTGAACCCTAAACTTTACCCTAACCCTAACCCTAACCCTAACCCTAACCCTAACTGAACCCTAAACCTAACCCTAACTCTCACACTAACCCTAACTGAACCCTAACTCTAACCCTAACCCTAACCCTAACACTAACCCTAACGCCAACTGAACCATAAACCTAACCCTAACCCTATCCCTAACCCAAACCCTAATAGAACCCTAACCCTAACACTAACCCTAACCCTAACCCTAACCCTAACCCTAACCCTAACTGTACCCTATCCCTAACCATAACCCTAACCCTAACTGAACCCTAACCCTAACCCTAACCCTAACCTTAACCCTAACAGTAACTGAACCATAACCCTATTTCTAAATGAATCCTTAAACCTAACACTAACCCTAACCCTAACTGAACCCTAACCCGAACCCTAACCCTAAACCTAACCCTAACCCTAACCTTAACCTTAACCCTAACTGAACCATAACACTAATACTAACGGAACCCTAAACCTAACCCTAACCGTAAACCTAACCCTAACCCTAACTGAACCCTAAACCTAACCCTAACCCTAACCCTAACCCTAACCCTAACTGAACCCTAACCCTAACCCTAACCCTATCCCTAACGCTAACCCTAAACCTATCTGAACACTAAACCTAACCCTAACACTAACACTAACCCTAACCCAAACCCTAAACTTATCCCTAACTGAACCCTATCCCTAACCATAACCCTGACCCAAACCCTAACCCTAACTGAACTCTAACCCTAAACCTAACCCTAAACCTATCCCTAACCCTAACCCTAACCCTAACCCTAACCCAAACCCTAACCCTAACTGAACCCTAAATTTTACCCTAACCCTAAACCTAACCCTAACCCAAATCCTAACTGAACCCTAACCCTAACCCTAACAATAAACCTAACCCTAACCCTAACACTAACTGAACCATAAACCTAACCATAACCCTTACCATAAACCTAACTGAACCCTAACCCTAAACTTAACCCTAACCTAAACCCTAACCCTAACTGAACCATAACCCTAACCCTAAACCTAACCCTAACCCTAACCCTAACCCAATCTGAACCCTACCCTAATGCTAACTGAACCCTAAACCTAACCCTAACCCTAAACCTAACACTAACGCTAAGTGAACCCTAACCCTATATCTAACCCTAACCCTAACCCTAACCCTAAACCTAACTGAACCCTAAACCTAACCGAAACCCTAATCCTAACAGTAACCCTAACCCTAATCCTAACCCTAACTGAACCCTAACCCTAACCCTAACCCTAACCCTAACTGAACCCTAACCCTAACCCTAACCCTAACCCTATCCCTAACCCTAATCCTAACCCTAACCCTTACCCTAACTGAACCCTAACCCTAACACTAAAACTAACCCTATCCCTATCTGAACCCTAACCCTAACCATAACCCTAACCCTAAACCTAACTCTAACCGTAACCCAAACCCTAACTGAATCCTAACCCTAACCGTATCCCTAACTGAACCCTAACCCTAACGCTATCCCTAACCCTAAACCTAACGCTAACTGAACCCTAAACCTAACCCTAACCCTATCCCTAACCAAAACCCTAATAGAACCCTAACCCTAACCCTAACCCTAACCCTAACCCTAACCCTAACCCTAACTGAACCATAACCCTAAACCTAACCCTAACCCTAACCCTAACCTTTACCCTAACCGTAACTGAACCATAACCCTAATGCTAACTGAACCCTAAACCTAACCCTAACCCTAACCTTAACTGAACCCTAACCCTAACCCTAACCCTAACCCTAACGCTAACCCTAAACCTAACTGAACCCTAAACCTAACCGTAACCCTAAGCCTAAACCTAAACCTAACCCTAACCCTAACCCTAACCCTAACCCTAACCCTAACCCTAACCCTTACCCTAACCCTAACCCTAACTCTCACCCTAACCCTAACTGAACCCTAACTCTAACCCTAACCCTAACCCTAACACTAACCCTAAACCTAACTGAACCCTAAACCTAACCCTAACCCTAACCATAACTGAACCCTAACTCTAACCCCAACCCTAACACTAAACCTAACTCTAACTGAACCCTTAACCTAACCCTAACCCTAACCCTAAACCTAACTCTATCTGAACCCTAAAACTAACCTTAACCCTTAGGAATGCGTCTCCACTTTACCCTTTCAGTGACTTGCGAGAGATGGTGAAATCGGGAGCAGGGTCGGCTGAGGGTGGACGGGAGTCTGGTCGCCGACCGGAGAGAAAGCACAGCGGGGACCGGAGAGAGGAATCAACCGAGCAGGAAAATGCATGCCCGTCTGTGCTAGTTGAACCAGAGGACTGGCTCCCTGGAACGTGGATGCGACCGAAGTGGGCAAAGGAAGGCGCGAAAGGGACAGATGAGACGAATATCAATGCGTCCGCAGATGGGGGGGTGCCCGGGGACTCTTTGAGATGGAAAAAAGTTGCTGCGCCACAAAGAGTTAAAGATGGCGCCGACCAGATGCAGGGCTGGAGATAAAAGGCACATCTGCCAGGAGTGGGGGAGGAGTCAGGCAGCTCTGACTGAGGTGAGAATGATCCCTTGAAAGACCTGGTGAAAGACTTCAAAAGAATGGGGCGGGAGGAGATGCAAGGAGGTAATTCCCGCTCCCGGACAGCTGAGTTATTTATCCAAACAGCCTACATAGTACACCACATGAATGACATTCTAATTATGACAGATACCCAAGAAGGTCTCACTCCACTAGAATCAACGGTAGCAGTGAAGTTAGCTGAAGCCGGTCTGGAAATTCAAGCTGCAAAAACGCAAAGAGGTCCCTCTCTCACATATCTTGGGACACAAATCACCACCCCCCCCCCCTCCCCTTCCCTCCCCCCCCCCCCTCCCCAAACTGAGTAGATGTTCTAATTGGCATTTTACAAGGTCATTCGTCAGTTTGCAGTTCGTTTCTTTTTTTGTGTGTTGTTTGTTGTATATGCTCTATGTTTGACCAATTGTATAAAAAAAAAAAAAAAAAAAAAAAGAAGGGAAAAAAAGGGAAAGAAAAAAAAAAAGAGAAAAAAGAGGAAAAGGAAAAGGAAAAACAGAACAAAAAAAAAAAAGATGAAAAGGAAACACAAAACAAAAAAGTGGAAAAAAAAAAAAAAAAAGAGGAAAAGGAGAAACAAAACCAAAAACTGAAAAAAAAAAAAAAAAAAAAATTAAAAAAAAAAAAGAAAAACCACAAAAAAACCCCAAAACACTGAAACCAAAGCACGTACTAACTTGGGCAAGGAGACTTGCCTATGTCGTTACAGGTATGAGAACCAAGTGGAAGCGACCATCGATGCAGAAGAAGACATGAGCATTCTCGTGAACCAGGATGGGATCCTGATCGCAGTAACTGAAGTCAGCTTTTCCAGTGCAGCCATAATGGATCACCAGTTTCGCTGTGGAACGTTTCGATCATCTGGAAGTCTTTGACAACTGTGCATTTGTGATAACTGACAACTCAGAGACCGCACACTACAAGGGGTGCCTACGCTAACGTGACCCTAGTGTTACCTGCACTCCTAACACTCCTGATTGGCAAAACAAACGAATACAACATTCAAACTATTAACGTATGTAGCTATAGATATGACTCTCTCTCAGAAGCAGGCGGTAACTACCCTTTATTGCTGCCTTATTGTAGTTGTTCTAAAACTGTCTGGACTCTCAGCATTAGGTGATTAATAGGTCCAAGATGAATGATGACATGAAAATTGAATTCTCCGAATTGGACGCTTGGTTTCATGAATGGGGACTTTCAGGATGCCTATTGTACATGGCTGAATTCGGATAATTGGATTTCATGAATTGTGGTATTTGTTTACTACCATGTTTGTTGAGCTTTCTGCAAAGGGCCCTTGCGGAGACCTCTACAAGCAGGTTATTAAATGCGGATCCAAAAATGAACAAATTATCCAGGAGGACAGTGGGCTTGCTAGCGGTCTGACTCTCCTCACAAGACACGTGCCATGACATCCTATCTTCTTCATTTCACCATGGAACCCAAACTGTTTATGCTGAGATATTATTTGGTAGTTCTTTGTAGAAAAAACTAGCAAGGGGGGAGGGAAAGTCGTAGAGTAATGGTTAAGAGAACACATGAGCAGAATCCCTGTGCCATCCAACACAGGGGCAACGCAAAACTGCTGACTTGTACTGAGTCAGGCACTGGGGATGTCTACCGACAGCCACAGTGTAAGAGGGGTCGGCTCTCTGAAAGCAGGACGCTATAATTTCATGGCACAGATAAGGCTCTTCCATCTCAATGCGCCTCCAAATTACGGAGACCGAGCCTACCAGGGTACTCCAACTAAAGCTTACGGAGGGCACTGCTTTCTAAAAATGGACTCCTTTTGCGCTCTGCCAAAGGGAATGATTAAATATTCCCCGTGCTTAGTAGCGGGCCAGAAGATCGGCCCACTCGTTCACGTTTGATCACAAGGGCCAAGTTATGACATGGTCGCTTGCTGCTTAGTTAGTCACTTCTTTCTTTCCTGCAGGCGTAGTCACTGCTCTTACAATAAGACAAATATGATAACATAGCAGGGACACTACAGAAGACACAGCCTAACATTCAACATCACCACTTCGTGCACCTGTAAGAGGATAACAAATGTCTAGGGGGGAGGGAATTGTAGGGAACTGCGTCCGGAAGATCACGGGCTGTACGGGAAGTTAGGAAACCTTGACCTCCTCTCTCGCGAGAGAGATAACGGGGGCACTGGGTGGTAACGAAGCTGGGAGCCTATATAAGCTGTTGTCTTAATGTAAATAAACGCCATTTGCAATATCCTCATATTGATGTTAGTATTGCTGGGCCCAGGGGCTGGGAGGTTCCCTGTGTCGCTTCACCCGGATGGGATCGACTCTCATGCAGAAGACAGCACTGAACCCTAATCCTAACCCTAACCCTAACCCTAACCCTAACCCTAACCCTAACCCTAAGTGAACTCTAACCCTAAACCTAACCCTGACCCGATCCCTAAACCTAATCCTAACCCTAAACCTTACCCTAACTGAACCCTAACCCTAACCCTAACCCTAACCCTAAACCTAACTCAAACTGAACCCTTAACCTAACCCTAAACCTAACCCTAACCCTAACCCTAACCCTAACACTAACTGAACCTTAACACTAACCTTAACCCTAATCCAAACACTAACCCTAACTGAACCCTAACTATAACCCTAAACCTAACCCTAACCCTAGCCCTAACGCTAATGCTAACTGAATCCTAACACTAACCCTAACCCTAAACCTAACCCTAACTGAACCCTAACCCTATCCCTAATCCTAACCCAAACCCTAACCCTAACCCTTAACATAACAGTACCCTAACCATAAACCTAACACTAACCCTAACCCTAACACTAACTGAACCCTAACCCTAACCCAAACCCTAACCCTAACAGAACACTAACCCTAACCCTAACCCTAACCCTAACTGAACCATAAACCTAACCCTAAACCTTACCCTAAACCTAACTGAACCCTAACCCTAAACTTAACCCTAACCTAAACCCTAACCCTAACTGAACAATAACCCTTACCCTAACACTAACCCTAACACTAAACCTAACCCTAACCCTAACAGTACCCTAACCCTAACCCTAACCCTAACCCTAACTGAACCCTAACATTAACATTAACCCTAACCCAAACCCTAACCCTAACTGAACCCTAACTATAAACCTAACCCTAACCCTAACCCTAACCCTAATCCTAAATGAAACCCTAACCCTAACCCAAACACTAACACTAATCCTAACCCTAACCATACCTGAACCCTAACCCTAACCCTAACCCTAACGCTAATGCTAACTGAACCCTAACCCTAACCCTAACCCTAACCCTAACTGAACCCTAACCCTATCCCTAATCCTAACCCTAACCCTAATCCTAACCCTTAACCTAACAGAACCCAAACCCTAAACCTAACCCTAACTGAAAGCTAACCTTAACCTTAACCCTAACCCGAACCCTAACCCTAACCCTAACCCTAACCCTAAGTGAACTCTAAACCTAACCCTAAACCTAACCCGATCCCTAACCCTAATCCTAACCCTAACCCTGACCCTAACTGAACCGTAACCATAACTCTAACCCTTACCCTAACCCTTATGCTAAACCTAACTCTAACTGAACCCTTAACCTAACACTAACCCTAAACCAAACCCTAATCCAAACTGAACCCTAAGACTAACCTTAACCCTAACCCAAACCCTAACCCTAACTGAACCCTAAGTATAACCCTAAAACTAACCCTAACCCTAACCATAATCCTAACTGAACCCTAACCCTAAACCTAACCCTAACCCTAACCCTAACAGAAACCTAACCCAAACCCTAACCCTAACCCTAACCCGAACTGAACCCTAACCCTATCCCTAATCCTAACCCTAACCCTAACACTAACCCTTAACCTAACAGAACCCTAACCCTAAACCTAACACTAACCCTAACCCTAACCCTAACTGAACCATAACCCTAACCCTAAACCTAACCCTAACCCTAACCCTAACCCAATCTGAACCCTAATCTTAACGCTAACTGAACCCTAAACCTAACCCTACCCCTAACCCTAACAGTAACGCTAACTGAACCCTAATCCTAACACTAACCTTAACCCTAACCCTAACCCTTACCCTAAACCTAACTGAACCCTAAACCATATCCAAACCCTAACCCTAACACTAATCCTAACATTAACCCTAACCCTAACTGAACCCTAACCCTAACCCTAACTTAATCCTAACCCTAACCCTAAATGAACCCTAAACCCTAACCCTAACCCTAACCCTAACCCTAATTCTAACCCTAACCCTTACCCTAACTGAACCCTAACCCTAACACTAAAACTAACCCTATCCCTATCTGTACCCTAAACCTAACCCTAACCCTAACCCTAAACCTAACCCTAACCGTAACCCTAACCCTAACCCTAACCCTAACCCTAACGCTAACTGAACCCTTAACCTAACCCTAACCCTATCCCTTACCCAAACCCTAACAGAACCCTAACCTTAACAATAACCCTGGCCCTAAACCTAACCCTAACTGTACCCTAACCCTAACCCTAACACTAACCCTAACGCTAACCCTAACCCTAACCCTAACTGAACCATAACCCTAACCCTAAACCTAACACTAACCCTAACCGTAACCCAATCTGAACCCTAAACCTAACGCTAACTGAACCCTAAACCTAACCCTAACCTTAACCCTAACACTAACGCTAACTGAACCCTAACCCTAACCCTAACCCTAAGCCTAACCCTAACCCTATCCCTAAACCTAATCCTAACCCTAACCCTTACCCTAACTGAACCCTAACCCTAACCCTAACCCTAACCCTAACGCTAACTGAACCCTTAACCTAACCCTAACCCTATCCCTAACCCGAACCCTAATATAATCCTAACCCTATCTCTAACCCTAACACTAATTGAACCGTAACCCTAACCCTAATCCTATCCCTAACCCGAATCCAAACCCTAACCCTTACCCTAACTGAACCCTAACCCTAACAATAAAACTAACCCTATCCCTATCTAAACCCTAATCCTAACCCTAACCCTAACCCTAACCCTAACCCTAACCCTAACAAAAACTATAATAGAACCCTAACGCTAACCCTAAACGTAACTGAACCCTAACCATAAACCTTACCCTAACCCTAACCCTAACCCTAACGCTAAACCTAACTCTAACTGAACCCTTAACCTAACCCTAACCCTAACCCTAAACCTAACCCTAACTGAACCCTAACACTAACCTTAACCCTAACCCAAACCCTAACCCAAACTGAACCCTAACTATAACCCTAACCGAAACCGTAACCCTAACCCTAATCCTAACTGAACCCTAACCCTAACCGTAACACTAACCCTAACCCTAACCCTAACCATAACTGAACCCTAACCCTAACCCTAACCCTAACCCTAACGATAATGCTAACTGAACCCTAACCCTAACCCTAACACTAACACTAAGCCTAACTGAACCCTAACACTATCCCTAATCCTAACCCTAACCCTAACCCTAACCCTTAACCTAACAGAACCCTAACCCTAAACCTAACACTAACCCTAACCCTAACACTAACTGAACCCTAACCCTAACCCTAACCCTAACGCTAACAGAACCCTAACCCTAACCCTAACCCTAACGGTAACTGAACCATAAACCTAACCCTAACCCTTACACTAACACTAACTGAACCCTAACCCTAAACTTAACCCTAACCTAAACCATAACACTAACTGAACAATAACCCTTAACCTAAACCTAACCCTAACCCTAAACCTAACCCTAAACCTAACAGTACCCTAACCCTAATCCTAACCCTAACCCTAACTGAAACATAAACCTAACCCTAAACCTAACCATAACCCTAACCCTAAACCAATCTGAACCCTATCCCTAACCCTAACGCTAACCCTAACCCTAACCCTAACCCTAACCCTAACCCTAAACATAAATGAACCCTAAACCTAACCCAAACACTAACCCTAACCCTAACCCTAACCCTAACCCTAACCCTAACCTTACCCTAACTCTAACCCTAACTAAACCCTAAACCTTACCCTAACCCTAACCCTAACACTAACCCTAACCTAACACTAACCCTAACACTAACCCTAACCCTAACCCTAACCCTAACCCTAACCCTAACCCTAAACCTAACTGAACACTAAACGTAACCCAAATCCTAAGCCTAACCCTAACCCGAACCCTAACCCTAACTGAACCCTAACCCTAACCCTAACCCTAACCCTATCCCTAACCCTAATCCTAACCCTAACACTTACCCTAACTGAACCCTAACCCTAACACTAAAACTAACCCTATCCCTATCTGAACCTTAAACCTAACTCTAACCCTAACCCTAACCCTAACCCTAACACTAACCCTAACCCTAACCCTAACCGTAACCCTAACCCTAACTGAAACCTAACACTAACCCTATCCCTAACTGAACCCTAAACCTAACCCTAACCGTAACCCTAACCATAACTCTAACTGAACCCTAAACCTTACAATAACATTAACCCTAACCCAAACCCTAATAGAAACCTAACCCTAACCCTAAACCTAACCCTAACCCTAACTGTACCCTAACCCTAACCCTAACACTAACCCTAACCCTAACTGAACCCTAACCCTAACCCTAACCTTAACCCTAACCCTAACCCTAACCTTAACCCTAACCCTAACTGAACCATAACCCTAATGCTAACTGAACCCTAAACCTAACCCTAACCCTAACCCTAACCCTAACCCTAACTGAACCCTAACTCTAACCCTAACCCTAACCCTAACGCTAACCCTAAACCTAACTGAACCATAAACCTAACCCTAACACTAACACTAACCCTAACCCTAACCCTAAACCTAACCCTATCTGAACCCTAACCCTATCCCTAACCCTAATCCTAACCCTAACCCTTACCCTAACTGAACCCTAACCATAACCCTAACCATAACCCTAACCCTAACCCTAACCCTAACCCTAACCCTAACCCTAACCCTAACCCTAACTGAACCCTAACTATAACCCTAACCCTAACCCTAACACTAACCCTAACCCTAACACTAACCATAACTGAACCCTACCCCTAACCCCAACCCTAACCCTAACGCTAACGCTAAATGAACCCTAACCCTAGCCCTAACTCTAACCATAATCCTAACTCTAACTGAACACTAACTATAACCCTAACCCTAACCCTAACCCTAAGACTAACACTAACCTAACCCTAACCATACCTGAACCCTTACCCTAACCCTAACCCTAAGGCTAACGCTAACTGAACACTAACCCTAACCCTAACCCTAACCCTAACCCTAACTGAACCCTAACCCTATCCCTAATCCTAACCCTAACCCTAACCCTAACTCTTATCCTAACAGAACACTAAACCTAACCCTAACCCTAACCCTAACGCTAACAGAAAACTAACCCTAACCCTAACCCTAACCCTAACCCTAACTGAACCATAAACCTAACCCTATACCTTACCCTAAACCTAACTGAACCCTAACCCTAAACTTAACCCTAACCTAAACCCTAAACCTAACTGAACAATAACCCTTACCCTAACACTAACCCTAACACTAAACCTAACCCTAACCCTAACAGTACCCTAACCCTAACCCTAACCCTAACCCTAACTGAACCCTAACACTAACATTAACCCTAACCCAAACCCTAACCCTAACTGAACCCTAACTATAACCCTAACCCTAACCCTAACCCTAATCCTAAATGAAACCCTAACCCTAACCCTAACACTAACCCTAACCCTAACCATAACCATACCTGAACCCTAACCCTAACCCTAACCCTAACGCTAATGCTAACTGAACCCTAAGCCTAACCCTAACCCTAACCCTAACCCTAACTGAACCCTAACCCTATCCCTAATCCTAACCCTAACCCTAATCCTAACCCTTAACCTAACAGAACCCAAACCCTAAACCGAACCCTAACCCTAACCCTAACCCTAACCCTAAGTGAACTCTAAACCTAACCCTAAACCTAACCCGATCCCTAACCCTAATCCTAACCCTAACCCTGACCCTAAATGAACCCTAAACATAACTCTAACCCTTACCCTAACCCTTATGCTAAACCTAACTCTAACTGAACCCTTAACCTAACACTAACCCTAAACCTAACCCTAATCCAAACTGAACCCTAATACTAACCTTAACCCTAACCCAAACCCTAACCCTAACTGAACCCTAACTATAACCCTAAAACTAACCCTAACCCTAACCATAATCCTAACTGAACCCTAACCCTATCCCTAATCCTAACCCTAACCCTAACCCTAACCCTTAACCTAACAGAACACTTACCCTAAACCTAACACTAACCCTAACCCTAACCCTAACTGAACCATAACCCTAACCCTAAATCTAACCCTAACCCTAACCCTAACCCAATCTGAACCCTAATCTTAAGGCTAACTGAACCCTAAACCTAACCCTAACCCTAACCCTAACAGTAACGCTAACTGAACCCTAATCCTAACACTAACCTTAACACTAACCCTAACCCTTACCCTAAACCTAACTGAACCCTAAACCATATCCAAACCCTAACCCTAACACTAATCCTAACCTTAACCCTAACCCTAACTGAACCCTAACCCTAACCCTAACCCTAATCCTAACCCTAACCCTAAATGAACCCTAAACCCTAACCCTAACCCTAACCCTAATTCTAACCCTAACCCTTACCCTAACTGAACCCTAACCCTAACACTAAAACTAACCCTATCCCTATCTGTACCCTAAACCTAACCCTAACCCTAAACCTAACCCTAACCGTAACCGTAACCCTAACCCTAACCCTAACCCTAACGCTAACTGAACCCTTAACCTAACCCTAACCCTATCCCTAACCCAAACCCTAACAGAACCCTAACCTTAACAATAACCCTGGCCCTAAACCTAACCCTAACTGTACCCTAACCCTAACCCTAACACTAACCCTAACGCTAACCCTAACCCTAACCCTAACTGAACAATAACCCTAACCCTAAACCTAACCCTAACCCTAACCGTAACCCAATCTGAACCCTAACCATAACGCTAACTGAACCCTAAACCTAACCCTAACCCTAACCCTAACACTAACGCTAACTGAACCCTAACCCTAACCCTAACCCTAAGCCTTACCCTAACCCTATCCCTAAACCTAATCCTAACCCTAACCCTTACCCTAACTGAACCCTAACCCTAACCCTAACCCTAACCATAACGCTAACTGAACCCTTAACCTAACCCTAACCCTATCCCTAACCCGAACCCTAATATAACCCTAACCCTATCTCTAACCCTAACACTAATTGAACCGTAACCCTAACCCTAATCCTATCCCTAACCCGAATCCAAACCCTAACCCTTACCCTAACTGAACCCTAACCCTAACAATAAAACTAACCCTATCCCTATCTAAACCCTAATCCTAACCCTAACCCTTACCCTAACTGAACCCTAACCCTAACACTAAAACTAACCCTATCCCTATCTAAACCCTAATCCTAACCCTAACCCTAACCCTAACCCTAACCCTAACCCTAACTCTAACTGAACCCTAAACCTAACCCTAACCCTAACCCTAACACAAATTATAATAGAACCCTAACGCTAACCCTAAACGTAACTGAACTCTAACCATAAACCTTACCCTAACCCTAACCCTAACCCTAACGCTAAACCTAACTCTAACTGAACCCTTAACCTAACTCTAACTGAACCCTTAACCTAACCCTAACCCTAACCCTAAACCTAACCCTAACTGAACCCTAACACTAACCTTAACCCTAACCCAAACCCTAACCCTAACTGAACCCTAAGTATAACCCTAACCCAAACCGTAACCCTAACCCTAATCCTAACTGAACCCTAACCCTAACCGTAACACTAACCCTAACCCTAAACCTAACCATAACTGAACCCTAACCCTAACCCTAACCCTAACCCTAACGCTAATGCTAACTGAACCCTAACCCTAACCCTAACACTAACCCTAAGCCTAACTGAACCCTAACACTATCCCTAATCCTAACCCTAACCCTAACCCTTAACATAACAGAACCCTAACCCTAAACCTAACACTAACCCTAACCCTAACACTAACAGAACCCTAACCCTAACCCTAACCCTAACGCTAACAGAACCCTAACCCTAACCCTAACCCTAACGGTAACTGAACCATAAACCTAACCCTAACCCTTACACTAACACTAACTGAACCCTAACCCTAAACTTAACCCTAACCTAAACCATAACACTAACTGAACAATAACCCTTAACCTAAACCTAACCCTAACCCTAAACCTAACCATAAACCTAACAGTACCCTAACCCTAATCCTAACCCTAACCCTAACTGAACCATAACCCTAACACTAAACCTAACCATAACCCTACCCCTAACCCAATCTGAACCCTATCCCTAACCCTAACGCTAACCCTAACCCTAACCATAACCCTAGACCTAAATGAACCCTAAACCTAACCCAAACCCTAACCCTAACCCTAACCCTAACCCTAACCCTAACCCTTAGCCTAACTCTAACCCTAACTAAACCCTAAACCTTACCCTAACCCTAACCCTAACACTAACCCTAACCTAACACTAATCCTAACACTAACCCTAACCCTAACCCTAACCCTAACCCTAACCCTAACCCTAACCCTAACCCTAACCCTAACCCTAAACCTTACTGAATACTAAACGTAACCCAAACCCTAAGCCTAACCCTAACCCGAACCCTAACCCTAACTGTACCCTAACCCTAACCCTAACCCTAACCCTAACTGAACCCTAACCCTAACACTAAAACTAACCCTATCCCTATCTGAACCTTAAACCTAACTCTAACCCTAACCCTAACCCTAACCCTAACCCTAACTGAAACCTAACACTAACCCTATCCCAAACTGAACCCTAAACCTAACCCTAACCGTGACCCTAACCATAACTCTAACTGAACCCTAAACCTAACAATAACATTAACCCTAACCCAAACCCTAATAGAACCCTAACCCTAACACTAAACCTAACCCTAACCCTAACTGTACCCTAACCCTAACCCTAACACTAACCCTAACCCTAACTGAACCCTAACCCTAACCCTAACCCTAACCCTAACCCTAACCTTAACCCTAACCCTAACTGAACCATAACCCTAATGCTAACTGAACCCTAAACCTAACCCTAACCCTAACCCTAACCCTAACCCTAACTGAACCCTAACTCTAACCCTAACCCTAACCCTAACGCTAACCCTAAACTTAACTGAACCATAAACCTAACCCTAACACTAACACTAACCTTAACCCTAACCATAAACCTAACCCTAACTGAACCCTAACCCTATCCCTAACCCTAATACTAACCCTAACCCTTACCCTAACTGAACCCTAACCATAACCCTAACCATAACCCTAACCCTAACCCTAACCCTAACCCTAACCCTAACCCTAACCCTAACTGAACCCTAACTATAACCCTAACCCTAACCCTAACCCTAACCCTAACCCTAACGCTAACGTTAAGTGAACCCTAACCCTAGCCCTAACTCTAACCATAATCCTAACTCTAACTGAACCCTAACTATAACCCTAACCCTAACCCTAACCCTAAGACTAACCCTAACCTAACCCTAACCATACCTGAACCCTAACCCTAACCCTAACCCTAAGGCTAACGCTAACTGAACACTAACCCTAACCCTAACCCTAACCCTAACCCTAACTGAAACCTAACCCTATCCCTAATCCTAACCCTAACCCTAACCCTAACTCTTATCCTAACAGAACCCTAACCCTAAACATAACACTAACCGTAACACTAACACTAAACCTAACCCTAAACCTAACCCTAACTGAACACTAACCCTAACCTTAACCCTAACCCTAACCCTAACACTAACCCTAACCCTAACCCTAACCCTAACCCTAACCCTAACCCTAACCCTAACCCTAACGCTAACTGAACCCTAAACCTGACCCTAACCCTATCCCTAACCCAAACCCTAATAGAACCCTAACCCTAACACTAACCCTGACCCTAATCCTAACCCTAACTGTACCCTAACCCTAACCATAACCCTAACCCTAACTGAACCCTAACCCTAACGCTAACCCTAACCCTATCCCTAAACCTAATCATAACCCTAACCCTTACCCTAACTGAACCCTAACCCTAACACTAAAACTAACCCTATCCCTATCTGAACCCTAACCCTAACCCTAACCCTAAAGCTAACCCTAACCGTAACCCTAACCCTAACTGGACCCTAAACCTAACCCTATCCCTAACTGAACCCTAACCCTAACCCTAACCCTAACCCTAACCCTAACCCTAACCCTAACGCTAACTGAACCCTAAACCTGACCCTAACCCTATCCCTAACCCAAACCCTAATAGAACCCTAACCCTAACACTAACCCTGACCCTAATCCTAACCCTAACTGTACCCTTACCCTAACCATAACCCTAACCCTAACTGAACCCTAACCCTAACTCTAAACCTAACCCTAACCTTAATTGAACCCTAAAAATAACCCTAACCCTATCCCTAACCCTAATCCTAACCCTAACCCTTACCCTAACTGAACCCTAACCCTAACACTGAAACTAACCCTATCCCTATATGAACCCTAAACCTAACCCTAACCCTAACCCAAACCCTAACCCTAACCCTAACCCTAACCTTAACCCTAACCCTAACTGAACCATAACCGTAATGCTAACTGAACCCTAAACCTAACCCTAACACTAACCCTAACCCTAACCCTAACTGAAACATAACTCTAACCCTAACCCTAACCCTAACGCTAACCCGAAACCTAACTGAACCATAAACCTTACCCTAACCCTAACACTAAACCTTAATCTAACCCTAAACCTAACCCTCACCCTAACCCTAACCCTAACCCTAAACCTAACCCTAAGTGAACTCTAACCCTAACCCTAACCCGATCCCTAACCCTAATACTAACCCTAACCCTTACCCTAACTGAACCCTAACCATAAACCTAACACTAAACCTAACACTAAACCTAACGCTAAACCTAACTCTAACTGAACCCTTAACCTAACCCTAACCCTTATCCTAACCCTAACCCTTAAACTAACTGAACCCTAACCCTAACACTAAAACTAACCCTATCCCTATCTGAACCCTAACCCTAACCCTAACCCTAACCCTAACCCTAAACCTAACCATAACAGTAACACTAACACTAACTGAACCCTAACCCTAACACTATCCCTAACTGAACCCTAACCCTAACCCTAACCCTAACCCTAACCTTAACGCTAACTGAACCCTAAACCTAACCCTAACCTTAACCCTAAGCCAAACACTAATAGAACCCTAAACCTAACCCTAACCTTAACCCTAAGCCAAACACTAATACAACCCTAACCATAACCCTAACACTAACCCAATCTGAACCCTATCCCTAACGCTAACTAAACCCTAAACCTAACCCTAACCCTAACCCTAACACTAACGCTAACTGAACCCTAACCCTAACACTAACCCTAACCCTAACCCTAACCCTAAACCTAACTGAACCCTAAACCTAACCCAAACCCTAACCCTAACCCTAAACCTAAACCTAACCCTAACCCTAACCCTAACTGATCCCTAACCCTAACCCTAACCCTAACCCTAACCCTAACCCTATCCCTAACCCTAATCCTAACCCTAACCCTTACCCTATCTGAACCCTAACCCTAACACTAAAACTAACCCTATACATATCTGAACCTTAAACCTAACCCTAAACCTAACCCTAACCCTAACCCTAACACTAACCCTAACTCTAACCCTAACCGTAACCCTAACCCGAACTGAAACCTAACCCTAACCCTATCCCTAACTGAACCCTAAACCTAACCCTAACCCTAACCCTAACCCTAACTCTAACTGAACCCTAAACCTAACAATAACATTAACCCTAACCCAAACCCTAATAGAACCCTAACCCTAACCCTAAACCTAACCCTAATCCTTACTGTACCCTAACCCTAACCCTAACCCTAATCCTAACTGAACCCTAACCCTAACCCTAACCCTAACCTTAACCCTAACCCTAACTGAACCATAACCCTAATGCTAACTGAACCCTAAACCTAACCCTAACCCTAACCCTAACCCTAACCCTAACTGAACCCTATCCCTAACCCTAACCCTAACCCTAACGCTAACCCTAAACCTAACTGAACCATTAACATAAACGTAACCCTAACACTAACCCTAACCCTAACCCTAAACCTAACCCTAACTGAACCCTAACCCTACTCCTAACCCTAACCCTAACCCTAACCCTAAGTGAACTCTAACCCTAACCCTAACCCTAACCCTATCCCTAACCCTAATCCTGTAGAGGAATGGTTAGTTAGCAGAGGCCACATAAACATGAGCCAGCTGTCTGAGATGGAATTTGGGAGGCATCGTACACAGCTAGTCTAGTTGCTGATATGAACTGGACGTGCTATTCTTGCATACCTGAGTTGCAAACAACCGGATGCCTCTCTGATTCAGGCGTGAGAAAAGGGGTGTAGCTGACCACCGATGAAGAACTAAGGGCAGGACTGACCTTAAAAATAATAACCAATAATGAGCTTGGCTTTTGCAATATGTAATGAGCTAATTAGAACTATTATAAAAGACAACTGTACTATTCAATAAACGGAGCTTGCTGATTACTCGCATCGAGTGTCCGAGTCTTCCCTCCGTCGCAACAAATGGCACCCGAACAGGGACCCTGACCTGGAGGGGCCAGCGACTGAGTTTCGAGTTTCGTGTACCGGTCCTGTAAGCAGCGCAGGAGGCGATAAGGGCAGGCGAAAGGGTAGGCGACAGGGCAGGTCCCTGTTCCCGGGAAAGCCTAAGAAGAAGGTCGCACCGCGTCCCTCCGTCCTCGGCTCAGTGCCCGGGAGCGCCTTTTTAGAGGCTACCGCCGTTGGACACAACCGCCGCTGAAGTCTGGGAAGGCTGCAGAAGCGCTGACCAAAAGTGTAGCGCAGAAGGCGTATGGGAAGATCCCCCGTGCAGGACGCGGAAGGGAAGATCCCCGCCAGTGAGTACGTGTTGCGGGCCCGCAAGGTATGGATAGACAAGCGGCATATGATTTGCTCAAATGCTTTTTAGAAAAGCGGAGCGTTCAGGGGATAGACCATAGGAAGGAGTTACATAGGAAGGGTTTTTTCACAAATCCCGATACAGTTTTTGAACATGCAGAGTGGCGCAAGCAGAACTGATGCAAAAAGGGAAAAAATCTGCTACGGAGAATGTGTTTTGTTTCTGTGCACCCTTTCACCCACCCCAGTTACTGTGCTCAGCAATAATGTCGTGTTATCAGTGCAAAGTGGTAAATCTGTCGGAATTGAAAGGAAAGAATTAGTACGCGTAAATCTGCCATCAAGGTATGCACACCCCCCCACTATTATCCCTTTGGAAGGAAAAAATGTGGAAAGAAACTGTGCAACTGACTGCCGTTAATATCTGCTCACCTCTAACGTTGCTGAGCCTAAAACACTCTGTGACGCAGTTAAAAATGTTAGCCGCCATGAGCAACTTCGTCTTGTCCTTGAAAAGCTGGCAAACATGGATGCGGAGCAGGCAACAGCATGCCCTGCTGTTAAAGGTTTTGCAGAATTGCCCACCCACCCACCCGATAACTATGGAGAGGAAAACCACAGATATAAAGAATCACCGACTAAACCACTGGACAAGACATCTCAGGACAGGAACAACAATCCTATGGAGAAGGACAAGTATCGGCTTAAATAA
This sequence comes from Rallus limicola, assembly GCA_022605955.1. Taxonomy (NCBI): domain Eukaryota; kingdom Metazoa; phylum Chordata; class Aves; order Gruiformes; family Rallidae; genus Rallus; species Rallus limicola. The sequence goes on along the minus strand of JAKCOZ010000041.1, from coordinate 68,644 downwards.
CCATCGGCTGTGGGGCACAGAGACTGCTCCGGACAAGAAACCTCAGGACAGGAACAACACTCCTATGGAGAAGGACAAGTATCGGCTTCAATAACCATCGGCTGAGGGACACAGAGACTGCTCGTCGGAGCCTGGACACGTAAGGTGTTGTCAGTACAGAAAAAATGGTTAAATCGGGGTATTTTGATTTCTACACAATCGTGCTAATTACCAGGGAGGATTTATGTGGGGATGAGCGGGTGGTGGAGAAAGTGGGAGGTGGGGAAGCATGCCGACCGCGTGGTGGTCCTGATACTCAGTCCGTGCCTCCCCCCCGCCCCCCCTCCCAAATACTGAGTGGATTCGCGTTTTGCAATGCTATTTGATTGATAAATTGGTTTGCAGTATTTGTCTCTATATGCTATGGATTCAGGGATACGTTTCTCCAACTGGAAGCAAGTCTGGTTACTAAGAAAAAGATTTCTGATAGCGACCATTGAAAGTGGGCAGCTTACTTTAAACATTTAACATGCAATATAGAAATGTCCATCTGGGTTGATCAGTGTGCAAAATTTAATACGGGAGCAAAAATTGCTTTCAGACTATAAATAACATTAACCCAGGAAAAAGGTATTACTGGGTGCGCTCCCTCAAAGCATACAAAATTTACCAACTATGGGCCAAATTTATGTAGCTTCCACACTTGTTCCAGCACGGAAAACGCAATCCTTGTTTAATCTTTTATCATTGCATGATTGATATCTTGATTGTGGGACAAAACTTGAACGTTGAAAGTTTGATTCGTGGCTTAACAGTGTATTTAAAAAGCAAGGCGTTACAGATTGGGCTATAGAAAATTCAAAAGAAGCCAGTATGGAAATATTTGGACTGACAGATTGATAACTAATGCACAAAAGTTGCTTAGAGATATTAACTGGCTTTGCTCATTGCGTAGTATTATGCATCAGTATTTTTATTACCTATATTTGCAGCCACACTGAACCAACTGGCTGACTCAAGGTCTAGTAGGGAGAAATCACAAACCAAGAAATCTAGTGAACATTCAGTGCCGGTGTACTCTGCTATAGCAGCACTTGAGTACCCTGTGAAGTTAAAACTGACAATGACAGCCCAGAACATACAGCACAAGCAACACAAACCTTTTCTTTTTCAGTTCTGGAATGTTACCTATGTTACAGGGACACCACACTTGCCTGCAGGTCAGGCTGTAGTGGAATGTATGAATCAAACTCTCAAGCGTTTGCTCTAGAAAATAAAAACGGGGGAGAGGAGGAGATCTCTCCAACTGATTGACCAACTGATTGCTTTTTCAATTATGGACACGCAGTAGGTTTAAAAGGAGGTTTGAAAGGGAACAAAAAGAATAATAAAAGGTGTTCATAAGAAATGAAGTTGCAGGTACTAACTAGGGGAAGGAGATCTGCCTATGTCATTACAGATATGGGAAGCAAGTGGATAAAGCCGTGGATCCAGAAGAAATCGAGCCTGCATGAACCAACTCGGGATCCTGATCGCACTAACTGAAGTCAGGTGTTCTAACGGCAGCCACAATGGACTATGAATTTTGCTGTGGGACATTTTGGACCATCTAACAGTCCTTGAAACATGCATGTGTTTGTGGTAAATGAAAATTAGGGAAATAATGATTTCTGCACAGCCTAAGATCATAGACTACACATAAATGTGAGACTGATGTTACCTGCACTCCTGACACTCCTGATTGGCAAAGCAAACAAATACAATAGCAAAGGTAGTAAATCTACCTTTAGCTACAGACTTGTGCAGCACTTGAGTTTTGTTACTGTCTCATGATATGTGCTGCAGGAATCTGTCTGACCACTCAGCATTCAGAAATTAATAGAACAAGCTCAAAAGATACAACATGAAAAATTAATTCTCTGGATTGGACAATTGGTTTCATGAGTGGGAATTTCAGGATGGATGTTGTCAATGGTCAAATTTGGATTATTGAATTTGGATTATTGAATATGGTAATTATGGCACTTGTCTTACATTTACTGCCATGCTTGCTGAGCTTTCTGCAAAGGGCCCTTGCAGAGACCTCTAACAAGCAGATACTAAAAAGGAAAAATTGTCTGGGAGGACAGCAGGCTTGCCGGCAGTCTGGCTCTCCTCACAAGGACATAGGTAGGCCCTGACAGTATCCCTGAATTCCCATGCAACAGGAAAATTACTCATGCTGAGAGGTATTTGGTAATCACATTCTTAAAACACATTAGCCTTGAAGGCAGGTGGACAGACTGCCTTACAGCAAAGAGTTGTGAGAAGCTATTTGGAAATAAGTGAACAGATCATGTACTATTCATAATAAGAGAGTCAAAACCACAGCAGGTGTGCAGATAACTTTTAGAAATCAAAGGTAAACGAACATTCTGTAGCTATATGCTTATCAAAACTCGTTACAGTTACTAAATAATCACTTTGGTGTGGACAGTGTGTGTAGCAACATCGTACACAGCTAGTCTAGTTGCTGATATGAACTGGACGTGCTATTCTTGGATACCTGAGTTGCAAACAACCGGATGCCTCTCTGATTCAGGCGTGAGAAAAGGGGTGTAGCTGACCACCGATGAAGAACTAAGGGCAGGACTGACCTTAAAAATAATAACCAATAATGAGCTTGGCTTTTGCAATATGTAATGAGCTAATTAGAACTATTATAAAAGACAACTGTACTATTCAATAAACGGAGCTTGCTGATTACTCGCATCGAGTGTCCGAGTCTTCCCTCCGTTGCAACATAATCCTAACCCTAACCCTTACCCTAACTGAACCCTAACCATAACCCTAACCATAACCCTAACCCTAACCCTAACGCTAACCCTAACCCTAACCCTAACCCTAACCCTAACTGAACCCTAACACTAACCTTAACTCTAACCCAAACCCTAACCCTAACTGAACCCTAACTATAACCCTAACCCTAACCCTAACACTAACCCTAACCCTAACCCTAACCATAACTGAACCCTACCCCTAACCCTAACCCTAACCCTAACGCTAACGCTAAGTGAACCCTAACCCTAGCCCTAACTCTAACCATAATCCTAACGCTAACTGAACCCTAATCCTAACCCTAACCCTAACCCTAACCCTAACTGAACCCTAACCCTATCCCTAATACTAACTGAACCCTAAACCTAACCCTAACACTAACCCTAACCCTAACCCTAACCATAACTGAACCCTAACCCTAACCCTAGCCCTAAACCTAACCCTTACCCGAAAAGAACCCTAACCCTAAACCTAAGACAAACCCTAACCCTAACACTAACTGAACACTAAACCTAACCCAAACCCTAACCCTAACACTAATCCTAACCCTAACCCTAACACTAACTGAACCCTAAACCTAACCCTAACCCTAACCTTAACCCTAACCCTAACTGAACCATAAACCTAATGCTAACAGAACCCTAAACATAACCCTAACCCTAACCCTAACCCTAACCATAACGCTAAACCTAACGCTAACTGAACCCTAAACCTAACCCTAACCCTAACCCTAACCCTAAATGAACCCTAACATAACCTTAACCCTAACCCAAACCCTAACCCTAACACTAAACCTAACCTAACCCTAACCATACCTGAACCCTAACCCTAACCCTAACCCTAAGGCTAACGCTAACTGAACACTAACCCAAACCCTAACCCTAACCCTAACCCTAACTGAATCCTAACCCTATCCCTAATCCTAACCCTAACCCTAACCCTAACTCTTAACCTAACAGAACTCTAACCCTAAACATAACACTAACCGTAACACTAACACTAACCCTAACCCTAAACCTAACCCTAACTGAACCCTAACCCTAACCCTAACCCTAACCCTAAGTGAACTCTAACCCTAACCCTAAACCTAACCCGATCCCTAACCCTAATCCTATCCCTAACCCTTACCCTCACTGAACCCTAACCATAAACCTAACCCTAACCCTAAACCTAACGCTAAACCTAACTCTAACTGAACCCTTAACCTAACCCTAACCCTAACCCTAACCCTAATCCTAACTGAACCCTAACACTAACCTTAACCCTAACCCAAACCCTAACACTAACTGAACCCTAACTATAACCCTAACCCTAACCCTTAACCTAACCCTAATCCTAACTGAATCCTAACCCTAACCCTAACCATAACTGAACCCTAAACCTAACCCTAACCCTAACGCTAACGCTAACTGAACCCTAACGCTAACCCTAACCCTAATCCTAACTGAAACCTAACCCTAACCCTAACCCTAACCCTAACCATAACTGAACCCTAAACCTAACCCTAACCCTAACGCTAACACTAACTGAACCCTAACCCTAACCCTAACCCTAACCCTAAACCTGACTGAACCCTAACCCTATCCCTAATCCTAACCGTAACCCTAACCCTAACCCTTAACCTAATAGTACCCTAACCCTAAACCTAACACTAACCCTAACCCTAACACTAACAGAACCCTAACCCTAACCATAAACGTAACCCTAACAGAACCCTAAAACTAACCCTAACCCTAACACTAACACTAACGCTAACTCAACACTAACCCTAACACTAACTGAACCCTAACCCTAACCCTATCCCTAACTGAACCCTAACCCTAACCCTAACCCTAACCCTAACCCTAACCCTAACGCTAACTCAACCCTAAACCTAACCCTAACCTTAACCCTAAGCCAAACACTAATAGAACCCTAAACCTAACCCTAACCTTAACCCTAAGCCAAACACTAATAGAACCCTAACCATAACCCTAACAGTAACCCAATCTGAACCCTATCACTAACGCTAACTAAACCCTAAACCTAACCCTAACCCTAACCCTAACACTAACGCTAACTGAACCCTAACCCTAACACTAACCCTAACCCTAACCCTAACCCTAAACCTAACTGAACCCTAAACCTAACCCAAACTCTAACCCTAACCCTAACCCTAACCCTAACCCTAACCCTAACCCTAACTGATCCCTAACCCTAACCCTAACCCTAACCCCATCCCTAACCCTAATCCTAACCCTAACCCTTACCATAACTGAACCCTAACCCTAACATTAAAATAACCCTATCCCTATCTGAACCTTAAACCTAACCCTAACCCTAACCCTAACCCTAACACTAACCCTAACCCTAACCCAAACCGTAAACCTAACCCTAACTGAAACCTAACCCTAACCCTATCCCTAACTGAACCCTAAACCTAACCCTAACCCTAACCCTAACCCTAACTCTAACTGAACCCTAAACCTAACAATAACATTAACCCTAACACAAACCCTAATAGAACCCTAACCCTAACCCTAAACCTAACCCTAATCCTTACTGTACCCTAACCCTAACCCTAACCCTAACCCTAACTGAACCCTAAACCTAACCCTAACCCTAACCCTAACCCTAACCCTAACTGAACCCTAACCCTAACCCTAACCCTAACGCTAACCCTAAACCGAACTGAACCATAAACATAACCGTAACCCTAACACTAACCCTTAACCCTAACTGAACCCTAACCCTACTCCTAACCCTAACCCTATCCCTAACCCTAAGTGAACTCTAACCCTAACCCTAACCCTAACCCTATCCCTAACCCTAATCCTAACCCTAACCCTTACCCTAACTGAACCCTAACCATAACCCTAACCATAACCCTAACCCAAACCCTAACCCTAACTGAACCCTAACTATAACCCTAACCCTAAATCTAACACTAACCCTAACCCTAACCCTAAACATAACTGAACCCTACCCCTAACCCTAACCCTAACCCTAACGCTAAGTGAACCCTAACCCTAGACCTAACTCTAACAATAATCCTAACGCTAACTGAACCCTAATCCTAACCCTAACCCTAACCCTAACTGAACCCTAACCCTATCCCTAATACTAACTGAACCCTAAACCTAACCCTAACACTAACCCTAACCCTAACCCTAACCATAACTGAACCCTAACCCTAACCCTAACCCTAACCCTAACCCTAACTCTAACCCTATTTCTAACGCTAACTGAACCCTAACACTAACCCTATCCCTAACCCTAACCCTAACTGAACCCTAACCCTATCCCTAATGCTAACCCTAGCCCTAACCCTAACCCTTACCCTAACAGAACCCTAACCCTAAACCTAACACTAACCCTAAACCTAACACTAACTGAACCCTAAACCTAACACAAACCCTAACACTAACACTAATCCTAACCCTAACCCTAACACTAACTGAACCCTAAACCTAACCCTAACCCTAACCTTAACCATAACCCTAACTGAACCATAAACCTAATGCTAACTGAACCCTAAACCTAACCCTAACCCTAACCCTAACCCTAACCATAACGCTAAACCTAACGCTAACTGAACCCTAAACCTAACCCTAACCCTAACCCTAACCCTAACTGAACCCTAACACTAACCTTAACCCTAACCCAAACCCTAACCCTAACACTGACGTACGGAAATCGACTCTATAACTCGAAAGTTATAAAGTAGGTATGTTTATTGCGCGCAGATGCACGGGGGATCTCTCCGCCACAAGCGTGCATCCCGAAGCAGTCGTCCGATCCCATATTTATACAATAAAGCTATGAATATTCTATCAACGCCTATACATATTAAGTATCTAAACCCGCCTACTCTCGCTTCTCATGCTAATTAGCTTATCAGTCCTTGGCGCTTGCGCAGATCCTTGTAAGGGTCGTGGGCAGGGGTCTCTGGGAGGAAGGCTGTATGTCCTCCTCATGATGTATTTTCACCTCTTGCCTGGAATGCAAGGATCTTGCCAGCTTGCAGGGCCTCTATCAGTCTGTGCTAATTGATGTCCTTGTGAGGGGCCCATGGACGTATTTCAGCCGTCTGTTTTTCTTTGTCGAAGAGATACGGGATGCGCCTTGGCTCTGCTTGCCTGAGAGAGCAGCCTTGGGCTGATAACATTCTGCCTTTGAATTCCTGCCTTTTACCTCTTTCCCGAGTTAACATGAAGTTATCACAAACCCTTTGCTATGAGAGAAAAGCAGATTTGTCCCCCCCTTTCCCGAGACCATGATCATTTAGTTAATTTTCAGACTTTATGCTATACCTGTTTCTATACCCGTACATCAATCCCCCCTTTTCTATTCCCTAAAGTAAATTCTTTTACTTAGCCAGATTTCCTGAATGTTATAAGGCATCATATATAATGGTGATCCTTTTGTACATTCTCCAAACCCACAGGTACAACATAAAGGTCAATATTAACACAATTCCCATGCTTATCAATAGAATTACAATGGGGTGTACCATGGTATTGAGGATCCCTGTTGCAGAAGGTGACCAGCCGAAAAGAGTATCCCACCAGTTATGATTCCCATCCTGTCCAACTTTCTTTAAGATTTTCCTCACCTTTTCCACATCATGATGGATTGTAATAAGTGTTTCTTTTCCTTTGTCCTTGATTTCTTCTAGTATTTGTAGTAAATCTTCATGCCTTAATAAATTTTCTATATTCCTTATATCTAATCCTATGGGGGCGGGAGATATTCTCTCTAATAGATCTTAATATTTGGTAGGTGGTTATTGGGGCTGCATAACTGAAATCACAACCTGTGATAGTAGTGAAGTTACAAATGCAGTAATTTGAGTAATTCTTCGCTTTTTTCTATCTTTTCATCTATGGTTATTGTGTCACACCTTGTTCTCAAACATGCACATGCCTTTCCTGCATAGACAACTATTGATTTTAAATCTGCATTTGGTTGGGCCTCAAACTGACATATCTTTTGATCTGTATCTAAACAAGTATCCTGAGTTGTTATGGTATTGCTTTCGCAGAGGAAGCCTTGCTGTTCTCTCATAATGCAGGACCCAAGGTTTACTGTTTGCCACTTATTTCCCATTTTCCTAGCCTAAGTTCTATGTTCCAAAGGATACGGCAGAGTTCCATCATGGTTAATCCCAAGGGCCACAATGGGGTGTATGGTAATTGCTGCTGCATCACGTATCGTTAACACCAAAGCTGTGACAGTATGTATGTTGGGCTTCAGTAATAAGCTGGTGGTCCTTTATATTAATTTCTTCCCACCTGCAAAGTACTTTTGAAATTAACCATTGCTGTGCTCCTAATGCTAGTAATGAGGATTTCGATGGGTGTTGCAGTTTTGATAAATCTGCCGTGGTAGATGCTAGTTTGTTCATTATTACCTCTGAATCTATTGAATTTAATACCCCCAGTCCTGTTCCTAACAACCCAGTCGCATCTCTTATTGATCGCTTCTGATTTCTCCTTTTCCTTAGCCATGTTGTCCATCCCTCATGTGAGGTTCGTAGGAAAGGAGAACAGGATGGTTTTATGTCAGAAATATTGACTTGCATCTGTAACTCTACTCTCCTAAGTGACCATTCTGGGTTAAACAATACTTGTTGCTGACCCGTGTTTTTGATTACATACAGACCGATTTTATATATGTGGGGTTCAAGTCTGGGCACTGGCATGGGTTGGGTCGTAGGCATTGTGCTGGTTGTAGCAAGAGACTTAGTAATGGCCTTTATCTCAAATCTAAACGAGAGTCCGATAGTATTATGGGCCCAAAGACAGGTCACTCTCGAGGTCTGTTCTAGGGTGAAGTTATGCCAGCAGTCTCGTTCCTCAGTAGTACATAATTTGGTGCTCTCAATGGTAGGAGTAATTGATACCGTAATTTGGGATGCCTTTTTATAAGTGGTGCCATTGATTAATCGGCATCCTATTCCAATTTCCTCCCCTATATGTCCTTGAAGCTGGTAAATGTCTTGTCTTGAATCTTGGCTCCAATTTTCCCTCATATATACTTGATTCCCATGCATAACCACAGTAGATAGACTTAAATTTTCTCTAGCTGAATATTTCCCCATGGACCCAGTGTACCCAATATAAGCTTGGGACCATGGCCATTTAAGATTTTCTTGGCCTTGAGTTCCTTCCCAACTTTGAATTATGATCAGGATTGTGAGAAGCATCCCCTAGAGATCTAAGTGCTATTGCTATTCAGAAGCAGGTTATAATGATAGATTGAATCATGAACTACGCAATTCTTTTCTTACTCTAATTGTTCTTTAGCCGCATCTAATATTAAAAAGAAGTTAAAAATAACTTTCTTTAAACATTACAACTAGGATACAGACCAGGTTGGGTGAGGTTGGTTGGTTTACTCAGCCTTATGGTGAGATCGGCTTATTCACTTACTTATCACCTCCTTTATTCTTACTCTCGTTCGTCCGAACCAGTTTCAGTTTCAGTCCCTCGTTATCTGGAGTTACTTTCCACGAGGCTTCAGGGGCCTTTTTGATCTGGGTGTGGTGAATCCAAGAGTTCTGCCCTTCAACCTTGATGGCCGAGTAGGTAGTGAGAAGGACTTGGTGGGATCCGGTTCACTGTGGCTCCAGAGTTTTCTCTGCAAAAGACTTAACGTATACATAGTTCCCTGGCTGTACATTATGAACAGGCCCATCTAGACCCCTGCTATGAGTATACATTACATGGTTTTCAATCCTCCTCAATTGTTTATTTTAATGCCATCATGTAGGAATTCATTGTTTCTTCTCCTATTTGTGAGGATGTCCCCTTCTGTACCCATAGGGTCGTCCATACAGAATTTCAAATGGGCTGAGCCCCTCCCTTGCTCTGGGTCTGGTTCGTATTCAGGTGAGGGCTAGTGGCAATGACTGGGGCCAAGTCAGATCTGTCTCTTGTCCCAGCCTAATAATTTGTTGTTTGATTAGGTGGTCCATTTTATCCACCTGGCCACTAGATTGTAATTACCAATCTATTCCTAGATGGTGACTGATCTGTTGCACTATTTTGGATACAAAATGTGGTCCCCTATCCGAGGATATTACCTCAGGAACTCCAAACCTGGGTATTACCTCTTGAAGCAATGTTTTAGTCACCTCCCGTGCTTTAGCAGTTCTGCACGGAAAGGCTTCTGGCCAGCCTGAGAAGGTATCTGTTAGTACCAGCAAATATCGACACCCCCCTTTTCTAGGGGATTCCTAGAAGTCAATCTGCCAATGTTGTCTCAGACCGTTCTCTTTCCTAATTTTTCTTAATTTTAGCTTTTTCACAATTTTAGGGTTAGTCTGGAGACAAAGATCACATTGTTGGGTTACTTGTTTGACAGTAGTATATAGATTTTGTGCTATCATATTTTTAATAAGGTCTTTATATAGGGCCTCTGCCCCCCAGTGTCTTTTCCTATGTTCTTCACGGACTACTGACCATAGCATGTAGGAAGGGATCACTATCCTCCCACGAGAAGTGATAGCCCACCCTTCTTCATTATATGATCCCCCCATATCATCAATAAGCTTATGGCCTTCTTTAGTATACTCTGGTTTACCTTGTAAGGACAGTTGTCCATCAGGTATTAACATGCCCCCTACTGTATCAGTTCTTTTGGCTGCCTGTTTTGCCTCCCTGTCTGCCAGCTCATTCCCTCTTGCCAATTTTGTGCTCACCTTCTGGTGTGCTCTGTTGTGCACAATTGCCACCCTCTCAGGAAGTAGGACTGCATCCAGGAGTTTCAGGATTTCTTCTGCATGTTTAGTAGTTTTTCTCTGAGAATTTAACAGTCCTCTTTCTTTCCAAATCGCCCCGTGAGTATGCACCACTCCGAAGGCATATTTAGAGTCAGTCCAAATATTTATAATTTTTCCTTGAGCTCTTTCTAGGGCACTGGTAAGGGCTATGATCTCAACTTTCTGTGCTGAGACATCAGCTGGTAGTGGCCCAGACTCTATTACCTTTTCAGAGGTGGTGATAGCATACCCAGAGTGTCGCCTTCCATTTAGCATGTAGCTGCTTCCATCAGTGAACCAGTGTTCGGCTTCTTGGATGTTTAGAATGACAGCTGCTACTGTTCTTAAGCAACCAGGCCACCCTTTTGCAGCGGTGTCCAATTGTTTGGAGAAGTATGCTACTGCCCGTCTGTATGGTCCCAATTTTTGTGCTAATACTCCTAAGGCTATTCCCTGTTTTTTGTGGGAGAATAGGAGAAATGGTTTACTCACATCAGGAAGATCCAATGCTGGTGCTGACATCAGGGCTTTCTTCAGCTGATGGAAAGCTTTATCTGACTTGGCATCCCACTGGAGATCTTTCTGGTTGGCTGCTATCAAGGAATATGGTGGCTTAACAAGTAAACCATAGTCACATATCCAGAGTCGGCACCACCCTGTCATGCCTAGGAATGTTCTCAATTCCTTTACAGTTCGTGGTCGGGGGGTCTGGCATATGGCCTCTTTCCGAGCCTGTCCTAGGACTCGTTGTCCAGCGCTGATCTCGTACCCCAGGTACATGACCTGTTGTAACACCACCTGTGCTTTTTTCTTGGAGACCCGATACCCCTGCAACCCCAGGAAATTTAAGAGACTCACGGTCCAGGTGACACAGGACTCTTCAGTTTTGGTAGCGACGAGAAGGTCATCTACGTACTGTAGAACTTTCCCTTCTTCTGATGGTGGTTCCCATGATTCCAAGTCTTTGGATAACTGGTTTACAAAGAGCGTTGGGCTGTTTTTGAACCCCTGTGGCAACACTGTCCATGTGAGCTGGGTCTTTCGACCACTTTTAGGATTTTCCCATTCGAAAGCAAAAATTTTCTGGCTGGCTTCATGTAGAGGGAGGCAAAAGAAAGCATCCTTTAAATCTAGGACTGTGAACCAGGCTAAATCTGGGGCTAGTGTAGTTAGCAAGGTGTAGGGGTTAGCTACCACTGGGTATAAATCTTCTGTGATTTTGTTGACAGCTCTTAAGTCTTGGACTATTCTATAGGACCCATCAGGTTTCTTAACTGGGAGGATAGGTGTATTGAATTCTGATTGGCATTCCCTTAGTAACCCTAGTTTTATGAACCGCTCTATAATTGGGCAAATTCCTTCTCTATCTTCCTTTTTTAGTGGGTATTGCTTAATTCTTACTGCACTCTGTCCTTCCTTTAATTTTACTATTATTGGTGGTGCTCCTTTTGCCCGCCTTGGTACATCAGTTGCCCAGACTCCAGGATATACTTGATCAGTAATTCTTGTATCAATTTTTCTAGTTACAGGAGTATCCATTAAGGATAAATTCATTATTTGAACATATTGGTGATCATCTACCTCCAGAGTAACTTCTCCTTGCTTAAATTTAATTGTTGCTTCCAATTGTTCTAATAAGTCCCTTAGAGAATTTGGCATATACAAAAATCTGTGGATCCCTACTTGTTTCCCTAATTTGTATTTTAAAGGTTTGCAAAAGTAGGCCTTCTCAGCCTGGCCAGTCGCACCTTTTACTGAAACATAGTTATTTTCCAAGGGGATTAAAGCTTGATTTAAAACTGAATAAGTTGCTCCCGTGTCTACTAGAAACTCAACTTCTTTTTGTTCTTCCCCTAGTTTTATTTTTACTAGGGGATCATCCAGATCGGTTAGTCATTTTTCTACTTCGACCTGAGCTATCGTTTTCCCTTGACTATTGTGTCGGTTAAAGCGTTCAGGACACTTGTTCTTCCAGTTTCCTTTTGTCTTACATATTGCACACTGGTCTCTACTCAACCCCTGAGTAGGTCTGGTTTTAAATTTTCGATTTCCATCATTTCTCACTAGTGTTAGTACCCTCTTCTGGTTTAGTTTGTAACCTTCTTCTCTGTTACTAAATGTTCTCCATGCCTCTTCCAACAAAACCTCCAGATTACGGCTTTCTGTGGTACGTAACTTTTGGAGTTTGCGCCTAATGTCTCCTGCAGACTGGCCCAGAAACAGAGAGACTAATTGCTGTATTCCTATCTCTGACTCAGGGTCTAATGGTGTTTTGCGGCGCATTTCATCCCTCAGTCGATCCAGGAATTCGGATGGGGATTCAGAAGGACCCTGTTTTATTGCATATAAGGCTGACCAATTTATAGTTTTGGGAATAGCTCTTTCCATCCCTTTAGAAATCCAACCCTGGTATGCTTTTAGCCTTTCCATATGGGACGATCTATTAGGATCCCATCTTGGGTCCTGAAGAGGGAAGTAATCTTTAACATCCTCTCCCTTTTTCTCATAATATTCAGTAGCCAAACCTCCCGCAGTTTTCAAAATTAACTGTTTTTCTGTTTCGGTCATATGTTCTAATAATAACTGTATATCATCCCAATCAGGGTTATGTTGTTTCATCATAAATTTGAAGCGTTTGGCGACACCTACCGGGTCAGCCCGATATTCCCGGGCCGCCTTCTTCCAGGCATCTAAATCAGCAGTGGTAAAAGGTACCTTAATTAACATGGTTCCCCCTTCAGGTCCCACCGCCTCTCGAAGAGGTGCCTGTAAGACCGTTGAGACTTTCTTTCGAGTTCGTGAGGACACAGGGTCGTCTGAAGAAGTGGAGGTCTCATCCGAGTCCCCATCCTGTTCCTGTGGTCGAGGGGGAGGCTTAAACAAATCGGTTAGATCTTGGTCTTGTTCAGATACTTGGTAAGTTTTGTCGGGTCTAGTACACCTCTGCCCTATGCTACACGCTGAGCAGCACCGCTTCAGTCTACCTTGATGTTTCCTATTTTCCTTCTCGAGTGCAAGTACCATAGGATCTTGTAGAGGGACTAGTCCACAATCTCTTAGCCACTCCGGATGGTTTTGGAGGGTGTAAAACATATCCAGATATATTACTTCGTCCCAATTGTACATTGGAGAATGTACAAAAGGATCACCATTATATATGATGCCTTATAACATTCAGGAAATCTGGCTAAGTAAAAGAATTTACTTTAGGGAATAGAAAAGGGGGGATTGATGTACGGGTATAGAAACAGGTATAGCATAAAGTCTGAAAATTAACTAAATGATCATGGTCTCGGGAAAGGGGGGGACAAATCTGCTTTTCTCTCATAGCAAAGGGTTTGTGATAACTTCATGTTAACTCGGGAAAGAGGTAAAAGGCAGGAATTCAAAGGCAGAATGTTATCAGCTCAAGGCTGCTCTCTCAGGCAAGCAGAGCCAAGGCGCATCCCGTATCTCTTCGACAAAGAAAAACAGACGGCTGAAATACGTCCATGGGCCCCTCACAAGGACATCAATTAGCACAGACTGATAGAGGCCCTGCAAGCTGGCAAGATCCTTGCATTCCAGGCAAGAGGTGAAAATACATCATGAGGAGGACATACAGCCTTCCTCCCAGAGACCCCTGCCCACGACCCTTACAAGGATCTGCGCAAGCGCCAAGGACTGATAAGCTAATTAGCATGAGAAGCGAGAGTAGGCGGGTTTAGATACTTAATATGTATAGGCGTTGATAGAATATTCATAGCTTTATTGTATAAATATGGGATCGGACGACTGCTTCGGGATGCACGCTTGTGGCGGAGAGATCCCCCGTGCATCTGCGCGCAATAAACATACCTACTTTATAACTTTCGAGTTATAGAGTCGATTTCCGTACGTCAATGCTAACCCTAACCTAACCCTAACAATACCTGAACCCTAACCCTAACCCTAAGGCTAACGCTAACTGAACACTAACCCTAACACTAACCCTAACCCTAACCATAACTGAACCCTAACCCTAACCCTAACCCTAACCCTAACGCTAAGTGAACCCTAACCCTAGCCCTAACTCTAACAATAATCCTAACGCTAACTGAAACCTAATCCTAACCCTAACCCTAACCCTAACCCTAACTGAACCCTAACCCTATCCCTAATACTAACTGAACCCTAAACCTAACCCTAACACTAACCCTAACCCTAACCCTAACCATAACTGAACCCTAACCCTAACCCTAACCCTAACCCTAACCCTAACTCTAACCCTATTTCTAACGCTAACTGAACCCTAACACTAACCCTATCCCTAACCCTAACCCTAACTGAACCCTAACCCTATCCCTAATGCTAACCCTAGCCCTAACCCTAACCCTTACCCTAACAGAACCCTAACCCTAAACCTAACAATAACCCTAAACCTAACACTAACTGAACCCTAAACCTAACACAAACCCTAACAATAACACTAATCCTAACCCTAACCCTAACACTAACTGAACCCTAAACCTAACCCTAACCCTAACCTTAACCATAACCCTAACTGAACCCTAACTATAACCCTAACCCTAACCCTTAAACTAACCCTAATCCTAACTGAACCCTAACCCTAACTCTAACCCTAACACTAATTGAACCCTAACCCTAACCCTAACCCTATCCCTAACCCGAATCCAAACCCTAACCCTTACCATAACTGAACCCTAACCCTAACACTAAAACTAACCCTATCCCTATCTAAACCCTAATCCTAACCCTAACACTAACCCTAACCCTAACCCTAACGCTAACTGAACCCTAAACCTAACCCTAACCCTATCCCTAACCCGAATCCAAACCCTAACCCTTACCATAACTGAACCCTTACCCTAACCCTAACACTAACCCTAACCCTAACCCTAACCATACCTGAACCCTAACCCTAAACCTAACCCTAACGGTAACGCTAACTGAACCCTAAACCTAACCCTAACCCTAACCCTAACCCTAACCCTAACTGAACAATAACCCTAATCCTAACCCTAACCCTAACGCTAACCCTAAATCTAACTGAACCCTAAACCTAACCCTAACCCTAAAACTAACCCTAACCCTAACCCTAAACCTAACCCTAACTGAACCCTAACCCTAACACTAACCCTAACCCTAACTCTAAACCTAACCCTAAGTGAACTCTAACACTAACCCTAAACCTAACCCGATCCCTAACCCTAATCCTAACCCTAACCCTTACTCTAACTGAACCCTAACCATAACCCTAACCCTAACCATAACCCTAACCCTAACCCTAACCCTAACTGAACCCTAACACTAACCCTAACCCTATCCCTAACCATAACTGAACCCTAACCCTAACACTAATCATAAAGATAATGCTAACTGAACCCTAACCCTAACCCTACCCCTAACCCTAACCCGAACTGAACCCTAACCCTATCCCTAATCCTAACCCTAACCCTAACCCTAACCCTTAACCTAACAGAACACTAACCCTAAACCAAACACAAACCCTAACCCTAACACTAACTGAACCCTAACCCTAACCCTAACCATAACTGAACCCTAAACCTAACCCTAACCCTAACGCTAACGCTAACTGAACCCTAACCCTAACCCTAACCCTAACCCTAACTGAACCCTAACCCTATCCCTGATCCTAACCGTAACCCTAACCCTAACCCTTAACATAACAGTACCCTAACCCTAAACCTAACACTAACCCTAACCCTAACACTAACAGAAACCTAACCCTAACCCTAAACGTAACCCTAACAGAACCCTAAACCTAACCCTAACCCTAACGCTAACTGAACAATAAACCTAACCCTAACCCTAACCATAACCCTCACTGAACCCTAACCCTATACTTAACCCTAACCTAAACCCTAATCCTAACTGAACAATAACGCTTACCCTAAACCTAACCCTAACCCTAAACCTAACCCTAACCCTAACAGTACCCTAACACTAAACATAACACTAACCCTAACTGAACCATAACCGTAACCCTAAAGCTAACCCTAACCCTAACCCTAACACTAACGCTAACTGAAACCTAACCCTAACACTAACCCTAACCCTAACCCTAACCCTAACTGAACCCTTCCCCTAACGCTAACCCTAACACTATCCCTAAACCTAATCATAACCCTAACCCTTACCCTAACTGAACCCTAACCCTAACACTAAAACTAACCCTATCCCTATCTGAACCCTAACCCTAACCCTAACCCTAACCATAAAGCTAACCCTAACCGTAACCCTAACCCTAACTGAACCCTAACTCTAAACCTATCCCTAACTGAACCCTAACACTAATCCTAACCCTAACCCTAACCCTAACGCTAACTGAACCCTAAACCTGACCCTAAACCTATCCCTAACCCAAACTCTAATAGAACCCTAAGCCTAACACTAACCCTGACCCTAATCCTAACCCTAACTGTACCCTTATCCTAACCATAACCCTAACCCTAAATGAACCCTAAACCTAACTCTAACCCTAACCCTAAAATTAATTGAACCCTAACCCTTACCCTAACCCTATCCCTAACCCTAATCCTAACCCTAACCCTTACCCTAACTGAACCCTAACCCTAACACTAAAACTAACCCTATCCCTATCTGAACCCTAACCCTAACCCTAACCCTAACCCTTACCCTAACCCTAAACCTAACCCTAACCGTAACACTAACCCTAAACTGAACCCTAACCCTAACCCTATCCCTAACTGAACCCTAACCCTTACCCTAAACCTAACCCTAACCCTAACGCTAACTGAACCCTAAACCTAACCCTAAACCTAACCCTAAGCCAAACCCTAACAGAACCCTAACCCTTACCCTAACCCTAACCCTAACCCTAAACCTAACCCTAACTGTACCCTAACCCTAAACCTAACCCTAACCCTAACTGAACCCTAACCCTAACCCTAACCCTAACCCTAACCATAACCGTAACACTAACCCTAACTGAACCATAACCCTAATGCTAACTGAACCCTAAACCTAAACCTAACACTAACCCTAACCCTAACCCTAACTGAAACATAACTCTAACCCTAACCCTAACCCTAAGGCTAACCCGAAACCTAACTGAACCCTAAACCTAACCCTAACCCTTACACTAAACCTAACTTTAACCCTAAACCTAACCCTCACCCTAACCCTAACCCTAACCCTAAACCTAACCCTAAGTGAACTCTAACCTTAACCCTAACCCTAACCCGATCCCTAACCCTAACACTAACCCTAACCCTAACCCTAACTCTAACCCTAAACCTAACCCTAACCGTAACACTAACACTAACTGAACCCTAACACTAACCCTATCCCTAACTGAACCCTAACCCTAACCCTAACCCTAACGCTAACTGAACCCTAAACCTAACCCTAACCAATACCCTAACCCTAACTGAACTCTAACCCTAAACTTAAAGCTAACCTAAACCCTAACCCTAACTGAACAATAACCCTTACCCTAAACCTAAACCTAACCCTAAACCTAACCCTAACCCTAACAGTACCCTAACCCTAACCCTAACCCTAACACTAACTGAACCATAACCCTAACCCTAAACCTAACCCTAACCCTAACCCTAACCCAATCTGAACCCTAATCACAACGCTATCTGAACCCTAAATCTAACCCTAACCCTAACCCTAACCCTAATCCTAACCTTAACCCTAACCCTAACTGAACCCTAAACCTAACCCTAACCCTAACCCTAACTCTAACCCTAACCCTAACTGAACCCTAACCCTAACCCTAACCCTAACCATAACCCTAAACCTAACCCTAATCCTAACCCTAACCCTTACCCTAACTGAACCCTAACCCTAACACTAAAACTAAACCTATCCCTATCTGTACCCTAACCCTAACCCTAACACTAACGCTAACTGAACCCTTGACCTAACCCTAACCCTATCCCTTACCCAAAGCCTAACAGAACCCAAACCTTAACACTAACCCTGGCCCTAAACGTAACCTTAACTGTACCCTAACCCTAACCCTAACACTAACCCTAACGCTAACCCTAACCCTTACCCTAACTGAACCATCACTCTAACGCTAAAAGTAACCCTATCCCTATCTGAACCCTAGCCCTAACCCTAACCCTAACCCTAAACCTAACCCTAAATGTAACACTAACCCTAACGGAAGCCTAACCCTAACCCTATCACTAACTGAACCCTAACCCTAACCCTAACCCTAACTGAACCCTAACCCTAAGCCTAACACTAACTGAACCCTAACACTAACCTTAACCCTAAACCAAACCCTAACCCTAACTGAACCCTAACTATAACCCAAACCCTAACCCTAACCCTAATCCTAACGGAACCCGTACCCTAACCCTAACACTAACCCTAACCCTAACCCTAACCGTACCTGAACCCTAACCCTAAACCTAACCCTAACGCTAACGCTAACTGAAACCTAAACCTAACCCTAACCCTAACCCTGTAGAGGAATGGTTAGCTAGCAGAGGCCACACAAACATGAGCCAGCTGTCTGAGCTGGAATTTGGGAGGCATCGTACACAGCTAGTCTAGTTGCTGATATGAACTGGACGTGCTATTCTTGGATACCTGAGTTGCAAACAACCGGATGCCTCTCTGATTCAGGCGTGAGAAAAGGGGTGTAGCTGACCACCGATGAAGAACTAAGGGCAGGACTGACCTTAAAAATAATAACCAATAATGAGCTTGGCTTTTGCAATATGTAATGAGCTAATTAGAACTATTATAAAAGACAACTGTACTATTCAATAAACGGAGCTTGCTGATTACTCGCATCGAGTGTCCGAGTCTTCCCTCCGTCGCAACAAATGGCGCCCGAACAGGGACCCTGACCTGGAGGGGCCAGCGACTGAGTTTCGAGTTTCGTGTACCGGTCCTGTAAGCAGCGCAGGAGGCGATAAGGGCAGGCGAAAGGGTAGGCGACAGGGCAGGTCCCTGTGCCCGGGTAAGCCTCAGGAGAAGGTCTCACCGCGTCCCTCCGTCCTCGGCTCAGTGCCCGGGAGCGCCTTTTTAGAGGCTACCGCCGTTGGACACAACCGCCGCTGAAGTCTGGGAAGGCTGCAGAAGCGCTGACCAAAAGTGTAGCGCAGAAGGCGTATGGGAAGATCCCCCGTGCAGGACGCGGAAGGGAAGATCCCCGCCAGTGAGTACGTGTTGCGGGCCCGCAAGGTATGGATAGACAAGCGGCATATGATTTGCTCAAATGCTTTTTAGAAAAGCGGAGCGTTCAGGGGATAGACCATAGGAAGGAGTTACATAGGAAGGGGTTTTTTCACAAATCCCGATACAGTTTTTGAACATGCAGAGTAGCGCAAGCAGAACTGATGCAAAAAGGGAAAAAATCTGCTACGGAGAATGTGTTTTTGTTTCTGTGCACCCTTTCACCCACCCCAGTTACTGTGCTCAGCAATAATGCCGTGTTATCAGTGCAAAGTGGTAAATCTGTCGGAATTGAAAGGAAAGAATTAGTACGCGTAAATCTGCCATCAAGGTATGCACACCCCCCCACTATTATCCCTTTGGAAGGAAAAAATGTGGAAAGAAACTGTGCAACTGACTGCCGTTAATATCTGCTCACCTCAAACGTTGCTGAGCCTAAAACACTCTGTGACGCAGTTAAAAATGTTAGCCGCCATGAGCAACTTCGTCTTCTCCTTGAAAAGCTGGCAAACATGGATGCGGAGCAGGCAACAGCATGCCCTGCTGTTAAAGGTTTTGCAGAATTGCCCACCCGCCCACCCGATAACTATGGAGAGGAAAACCACAGATATAAAGTATCACCGACTAAACCACCGGACAAGACACCTCAGGACAGGAACAACAATCCTATGGAGAAGGACAAGTATCGGCTTAAATAACCATCGGCTGAGGGGCACAGAGACTGCTCCGGACAAGAACCCTCAGGACAGGAACAACACTCCTATGGAGAAGGACAAGTATCGGCTTCAATAACCATCGGCTGAGGGACACAGAGACTGCTCGTCGGAGCCTGGACACGTAAGGTGTTGTCAGTACAGAAAAAATGGTTAAATCGGGGTATTTTGATTTCTACACATTCGTGCTAATTACCAGGGAGGATTTATGTGGGGCTGAGCGGGTGGTGGAGAAAGTGGGAGGTGGGGAAGCATGCCGACCGCGCGGCGGTCCTGACACCCAGTCCGTGCCACCCCCCCCCCCCCTCCCAAATACTGAGTGGATTCGCGTTTTGCAGTGCTATTTGTTTGATAAATTGGTTTGCAGTATTTGTCTGTATATGCTATCGATTCAGGGATACGTTTCTCCAACTGGAAGCAAGTCTGGTTACTAAGAAAAAGATTTCTGATAGCGACCATTGAAAGTGGGCAGCTTACTTTAAACATTTAACTTGCAAAATAGAAATGTCCATCTGGGTTGATCAGTGTACAAAATTTAATACGGGAGCAAAAATTGCTTTTCAGTCCCTACTATAAACAAAATTAACCCAGGAAAAAGGTATTACTGGGTGCGCTCCCTCAAAGCATAAAATTTTACCAACTATGTGCCACATTTATGTAGCTTCCACACTTGTTCCAGCACGGAAAACGCAATCCTTGTTTAATCTTTTATCATTGCATGGTTGATATCTTGATTGTGGGAAAAAACTTGAACGTTGAAAGTTTGATTCGTGGCTTAACAGTGTATTTAAAAAGCAAGGCGTTACAGATTGGTCTATAGAAAATTCAAAAGAAGCCAGTATGGAGATATTTGGACTGACAGATTGATAACTAATGCACAAAAGTTGCTTAGAGATATTACCTGGCTTTGTTCATTGCGTGGTATTATGCATCAGTATTTTTATTACCTATATTTGCAGCCACACTGAACCAACTGGCTGACTCAAGGTCTAGTAGGGAGAAATCAGAGAGCACACAGGCTGGTAGCAATGACATGAGCTGCTGTACTGCTACTGCACAAACCAAGAAATCTAGTGAACATTCAGTGCCGGTGTACTCTGCTATAGCAGCACTTGAGTACCCTGTGAAGTTAAAACTGACAATGACAGCCCAGAACATACAGCACAAGCAACACAAGCCTTTTCTTTTTCAGTTCTGGAATGTTACCTATGTTACAGGGACACCACACTTGCCTGCAGGTCAGGCTGTAGTGGAACGTATGAATCAAACTCTCAAGCGTTTGCTCTAGAAAATAAAAACAGGGGAGAGGAGGAGATCTCTCCAACTGATTGACCAACTGATTGCTTTTTCAATTATGGACATGCAGTAGGTTTAAAAGGAGGTTTGAAAGGGAACAAAAAGAATAATAAAAGGTGTTCATAAGAAATAAAGTTGCAGGTACTAACTAGGGGAAGGAGATCTGCCTATGTCATTACAGATATGGGAAGCAAGTGGATAAAGCCGTGGATCCAGAAGAAATCGAGCCTGCATGAACCAACTCGGGATCCTGATCACACTAACTGAAGTCAAGTGTTCTAACGGCAGCCACGATGGACTATGAATTTTGCTGTGGGACAT
Organism: Rallus limicola; assembly: GCA_022605955.1. Taxonomy (NCBI): domain Eukaryota; kingdom Metazoa; phylum Chordata; class Aves; order Gruiformes; family Rallidae; genus Rallus; species Rallus limicola. Next base: position 46,609 of record JAKCOZ010000041.1, on the reverse strand, counting down.
TCTGAACCATCTAAGAGTCCTTGAAACATGCATGTGTTTGTGGTAAATGAAAATTAGGGAAATAATGATTTCTGCACAGCCTAAGGTCATAGACTACACATAAATGTGAGGCTGATGTTACCTGCACTCCTGACACTCCTGATTGGCAAAGCAAACAAATACAATAGCAAAGGTAGTAAAGCTACCTTTAGCTACAGACTTGTGCAGCACTTGAGTTTTGTTACTGTCTCATGATATGTGCTGCAGGAATCTGTCTGACCACTCAGCATTCAGAAATTAATAGAACAAGCTCAAAAGATACAACATGAAAAATTAATTCTCTGGATTGGACAATTGGTTTCATGAGTGGGAATTTCAGGATGGATGTTGTCAATGGTCAAATTTGGATTATTGAATTTGGATTATTGAATATGGTAATTATGGCACTTGTCTTACATTTACTGCCATGCTTGCTGAGCTTTCTGCAAAGGGCCCTTGCAGAGACCTCTAACAAGCAGATACTAAAAAGGAAAAATTGTCTGGGAGGACAGCAGGCTTGCCGGCAGTCTGGCTCTCCTCACAACGACATAGGCCCTGACAGTATCCCTGAATTCCCATGCAACAGGAAAATTACTCATGCTGAGAGGTATTTGGTAATCACATTCTTAAAACACAGTGGCCTTGAAGGCAGGTGGACAGACTGCCTTACAGCAAAGAGTTGTGAGAAGCTATTTGGAAGTAAGTGAACAGATCATGTACTATTCGTAATAAGAGAGTCAAAACCACAGCAGGTGTGCAGATAACTTTTAGACATCAAAGGTAAACTAACAATGTGTAGCTATATGCTTATCAAAACTCGTTACAGTTACTAAATAATCACTTTGGTGTGGACAGTGTGTGTAGCAAATTAGTAGGTTTTAGCCTGTCACATTTTACAATATGGCTTTTAGTTTACAAAATGGCTTTTAGATTTAGTTAAACAAAGGCTTATGTTTTCATTAGTTGTTTTTGCCTTAGTGTTATTTTGCTGTGCAAGGCACAGTGTTTCTCCTGCAGGATGAATAACGCTCTTCGCAGAAATCTGGCTGGTCCATAAACAAGAAGGGGGAATTGTAGCCATGTATGAGGGGAGTGGGTTCAGTGGCCCACCCAGATTTTCTCCTGACCCCTGCATAATCAGGGCTGGGGAAGCTGGCAGAGGCATGTCAGTATGCAGTAACAGGAGAGGTAGATGTCTGTGAGAACAGGAGGTTGCAAGAAAATCCTTGAGATAACAAACTGCAAGAATGTTAACAACTGCCTTGAAAAGGAACAAAGTGACTGTGTAGCCTCACCCAAATTTTAGCAATAGTGAGAAGCATGTAAGATGGGTGAGCAGAACATCTAACCAGAGCAACTGTTGACCCATGGCAGAACGTATGGGTCACCCTGGCATGGGTATTAAATACCACCACCTTCTGCACCAGTAGTCTATGTGGATCGTGGCTATATTTGTGTTTCTACTGATACAGGTACCATCTGGGTTCCCAGTCGGTGGGTGAAACCAACGATAGAAGCTCTAAATAATTCCAGAGCAGTCTGCGGGCGTGAACATTATCTACTAAAAGAAATAAGTATAGTTGGTGTGAACATTATCCATTAGAAGAAATAAGAATAGGTATAGTCATCGGTTAAGCAAAATAAGGATAGTTGAATTTCGTTAACCACTGAGTACGACCTGAGGAGCAGCCAAAGTTACCTGACCATTCGGGGTGACGGGCCCGTATAGTTCATCAACGGGCTCCAAGCTGTTGGCCTTGCAGCTAGAGTATAACTAAAGGTGTTTTAGCACCTGCAAAGTGTGCACGGTGGTCTGGATGGAAACCGCAGTCATGAAAAGTATTTTCGTGCGACTTTGTATTCTTTATGTTGTGATCGTTAAGGCTGAAGCATCAGTATCCCATCTTATTGATCCTCGAGAAAATGTCTGGGTTACTTTGGCCCGCTCCCTCAATACAACTAGCTTTTGTGCAAGCTTAGCAACACCTAGATCACCATTTACTACATGCCTTGTAGGAGTACCTTTAAGTAACGTTACTTTTCCTATGTTTAACCAATCGCTTGCAGCTTTGTGGAAGCAATATAACGTAACTAGTAATCATCTCTTTAAGTGGAATAATCTTTCGAAAATGTTTGATGATTATGACAAATGGGATGACAAGCTCCCTGTAGGCCCTGAACTGCAAGAAATTGATATAACAAACTCTCAATGCTAGCTATTGTGTCTATATCGGAAGGAGGGGTTGGTCAGGTGAGGCTAAGGAAGGACGCAAAGTTGATGAGTCAAACCCCATGATCATTACTCCAATAGGTGATTCTATTAGTTGGGAAAAAACGTGGTGTCGGAACATATCCCGTACTAAGGACAGGCCGGCCTCTGGCACCATGTTACCCAGGCGCCTACCCAAAGGATTCTTTTTAATTTGTGGCAATCGAGCCTGGACAGGGATTCCCACAAACCCTCTCGGAGGGCCATGTACCATAGGTCAACTCAGTTTAGGTACGCCACTTCACCATCCTAATGCGACTCACAAATATCGTTTCAAAAGGGACCTTACTACCACCTTAGAGTCAAACTGTCGTGACTCAGTCAACCTCTGGAGTAAATGGGAAATTATAGCTGCATCATTCTTCGCACCAGGTATTGCCGCAGCACGTGCTCATAAAAATCTAGAGAACCTGGCATGTTGGGTGACCAAACAAGCCAACGTCACAAGCCGGGTCTTATCAGAATTGGCGGAAGATCTGTCCACAGTACAGCATGCCGTCCTTCAGAATAGGGCCGCCATAGACTTCTTATTACTGGCCCATGGGCATGGTTGTGAGGATTTTGATGGGCTGTGCTGCATGGATTTGAATGACCACTCCAGATCCATCCACAAGGATATTCAGGACCTGATGCAGCACTCCCAAAAGATCACACAAGATACTGGGTTTTTTGGCTTGGAGGCTTTGGGGAATTGGATGGGATTGAGTGGTTGGCTTAAAGGCATTGTTCAAACAAGGTTATTAATTTTAATCGTAGTTGTAATAGTATTGCTTTGTTTAGGGTGTGTATTTTCTTGTCTCAAAGCCCTTTTTCTGAAAATGGTTAACCACGCTTTTCTCCTACAAAATAAAAACGGGGGAATTGTAGAGGAATGGTTAGCTAGCAGAGGCCACACAAACATGAGCCAGCTGTCTGAGCTGGAATTTGGGAGGCATCGTACACAGCTAGTCTAGTTGCTGATATGAACTGGACGTGCTATTCTTGGATACCTGAGTTGCAAACAACCGGATGCCTCTCTGATTCAGGCGTGAGAAAAGGGGTGTAGCTGACCACCGATGAAGAACTAAGGGCAGGACTGACCTTAAAAATAATAACCAATAATGAGCTTGGCTTTTGCAATATGTAATGAGCTAATTAGAACTATTATAAAAGACAACTGTACTATTCAATAAACGGAGCTTGCTGATTACTCGCATCGAGTGTCCGAGTCTTCCCTCCGTCGCAACATAACCCTAACCCTAACACTAACTGAACAATAATCCTAATCCTAACCCTAACCCTAACGCTAACCCTAAATCTAACTGAACCCTAAACCTAACCCTAAACCTAACACTAACCCTAACCCTAACCCTAACCCTAAACCTAACCCTAACTGAACCCTAACCCTAACACTAACCCTAACCCTAACTCTAAACCTAACCCTAAGTGAACTCTAACCCTAACCCTAAACCTAACCCGATCCCTAACCCTAATCCTAACCCTAACCCTTACTCTAACTGAACCCTAACCATAACCCTAACCCTTACCCTAACCCTAACCCTTACCCTAACCCTAACTGAACCCTAACACTAACCCTAACCCTATCCCTAACCATAACTGAACCCTAACCCTAACACTAATCATAAAGCTAATGCTAACTGAACCCTAACCCTAACCCTACCCCTAACCCTAACCCGAACTGAACCCTAACCCTATCCCTAAACCTAACCCTAACCCTAACCCTAACCCTAACCCTAACCCTAACCCTTAACCTAACAGAACACTAACCCTAAACCAAACACAAACCCTAACCCTAACACTAACTGAACCCTAACCCTAACCCTAACCCTAACACTAACAGAACCCTAAACATAACCCTAACCCTAACCCTAACGCTAACTGAACTATAAACCTAACCCTAATCCTTACCATAACCCTAACTGAACCCTAACCCTAAACTTAACCCTATCCAAAACCCTAACCCTAACAGAACAATAACACTTACCCTAAACCTAACCCTAACCCTAAACCTAACCCTAACCCTAACAGTACCGTAAACCTAACCCTAACCCTAACTGAACCATAACCCTAACCCTAAACCTAACCCTAACCCTAACCCTAACCCAATCTGAACACTAACCCTAACGCTAACTGAACCCTAAACCTAAACCTAACCCTAACCCTAACACTAACGCTAACTGAACCCTAACCCTAACACTAACCCTAACCATAACCCTAACCCTAAACCTATCCCTTACCCTAATCCTAACCCTAACCCTTACCCTAACGCTAACTGAACCCTTAACCTAACCCTAACCCTATCCCTAACCCGAACCCTAATATAACCCTAACCCTAACACTAACCCTGACCCTTAACCTAACCCTAACTGTACTCTAAACAAACCATAACCCTAACCCTAACTGAACCCTAATCCTAACTCTAACCCTAACACTAATTGAACCCTAACCCTAACCCTATCCCTAACCCGAATCCAAACCCTAACCCTTACCATAACTGAACCGTAACCCTAACACTAAAACTAACCCTATCCCTATCTAAACCCTAATCCTAAGCCTAACACTAACCCTAACCCTAACCCTAACGCTAACTGAACCCTAAACCTAAACCTAACCCTATCCCTAACCCGAATCCAAACCATAACCCTTACCCTAACTGAACCCTTACCCTAACCCTAACACTAACCTTAACCCTAACCCTAACCATACCTGAACCCTAACCCTAAACCTAACCCTAATGGTAACGCTAACTGAACCCTAAACCTAACCCTAACCCTAACCCTAACCCTAACCCTAACCCTAACTGAACAATAACCCTAACCCTAACCCTAACCCTAACGCTAACCCTAAATCTAACTGAACCCTAAACCTAACCCTAACCCTAAAACTAACCCTAACGCTAACCCTAAACCTAACCCTAACTGAACCCTAACCCTAACACTAACCCTAACCCTAACTCTAAACCTAACCCTAAGTGAACTCTAACACTAACCCTAAACCTAACCCGATCCCTAACCCTAATCCTAACCCTAACCCTTACTCTAACTGAACCCTAACCATAACCCTAACCCTAACCATAACCCTAACCCTAACCCTAACCCTAACTGAACCCTAACACTAACCCTAACCCTATCCCTAACCATAACTGAACCCTAACCCTAACACTAATCATAAAGCTAATGCTAACTGAACCCTAACCCTAACCCTACCCCTAACCCTAAACCGAACTGAACCCTAACCCTATCCCTAATCCTAACCCTAACCCTAACCCTAACCCTTAACCTAACAGAACACTAACCCTAAACCAAACACAAACCCTAACCCTAACACTAACTGAACCCTAACCCTATCCCTAATCCTAACCCTAACCCTAACCCTAACTCTTAACCTAACAGAACTCTAACCCTAAACATAACACTAACCGTAACACTAACACTAACCCTAACCCTAAACCTAACCCTAAATGAACCATAACCATAACCCTAAACCTAACCCTAAGTGAACTCTAACCCTAAACCTAAACCTAACCCGATCCCTAACCCTAATCCTAACCCTAACGATTACCCTCACTGAACCCTAACCATAACCCTAACCCTAACCCTAACCCTAACGCTAAACCTAACTCTAACTGAACCCTTAACATAACCCTAACACTAACCCTAACCCTAATCCTAACTGATCCCTAACACTAACCTTAACCCTAACCCAAACCCTAACACTAACTGAACCCTAACTATAACCCTAACCCTAACCCTTAAACTAACCCTAATCCTAACTGAACCCTAACCCTAACCCTAACCATAACTGCACCCTAACCCTAACCGTAACCCTAACGCTAACGCTAAGTGAACCCTAACCCTAATCCTAACTGAACCCTAACCCTAACCCTAACCCTAACCCTAACCATAACTGAACCCTAAACCTAACCCTAACCCTAACGCTAACGCTAACTGAACCCTAACCCTAACCCTAACCCTAACCCTAACTGAACCCTAACCCTATCCCTAATCCTAACCGTAACCCTAACCCTAACCCTTAACATAACAGTACCCTAACCCTAAACCTAACACTAACCCTAACCCTAACACTAACAGAACCCTAACCCTAACCCTAAACGTAACCCTAACAGAACCCTAAACCTAACCCTAACCCTAACGCTAACTGAACAATAAACCTAACCCTAACCCTAACCATAACCCTCACTGAACCCTAACCCTATACTTAACCCTAACCTAAACCCTAATCCTAACTGAACAATAACGCTTACCCTAACCCTAACCCTAACCCTAAACCTAACCCTAACCCTAACAGTACCCTAACACTAAACATAACACTAACCCTAACTGAACCATAACCGTAACCCTAAAGCTAACCCTAACCCTAACCCTAACACTAACGCTAACTGAAACCTAACCCTAACACTAACCCTAACCCTAACCCTAACCCTAACTGAACCCTTCCCCTAACGCTAACCCTAACACTATCCCTAAACCTAATCATAACCCTAACCCTTACCCTAACTGAACCCTAACCCTAACACTAAAACTAACCCTATCACTATCTGAACCCTAACCCTAACCCTAACCCTAACCATAAAGCTAACCCTAACCGTAACCCTAACCCTAACTGAACCCTAACCCTAAACCTATCCCTAACTGAACCCTAACACTAATCCTAACCCTAACCCTAACCCTAACGCTAACTGAACCCTAAACCTGACCCTAAACCTATCCCTAACCCAAACTCTAATAGAACCCTAAGCCTAACACTAACCCTGACCCTAATCCTAACCCTAACTGTACCCTTATCCTAACCATAACCCTAACCCTAAATGAAATCTAAACCTAACTCTAACCCTAACCCTAAACTTAATTGAACCCTAACCCTTACCCTAACCCTATCCCTAACCCTAATCCTAACCCTAACCCTTACCCTAACTGAACCCTAACCCTAACACTAAAACTAACCCTATCCCTATCTGAACCCTAACCCTAACCCTAACCCTAACCCTTACTCTAACCCTAAACCTAACCCTAACTGTAACACTAACCCTAAACTGAACCCTAACCCTAACCCTATCCCTAACTGAACCCTAACCCTTACCCTAACCCTAACCCTAACCCTAACGCTAACTGAACCCTAAACCTAACCCTAAACCTAACCCTAAGCCAAACCCTAACAGAACCCTAACCCTTACCCTAACCCTAACCCTAACCCTAAACCTAACCCTAACTGTACCCTAACCCTAAACCTAACCCTAACCCTAACTGAACCCTAACCCTAACCCTAACCCTAACCATAACCTTAACACTAACCCTAACTGAACCATAACCCTAATGCTAACTGAACCCTAAACCTAAACCTAACACTAACCCTAACCCTAACCCTAACTGAAACATAACTCTAACCCTAACCCTAACCCTAAGGCTAACCCGAAACCTAACTGAAACCTAAACCTAGCCCTAACCCTTACACTAAACCTAACTTTAACCCTAAACCTAACCCTCACCCTAACCCTAACCCTAACCCTAAACCTAACCCTAAGTGAACTCTAACCTTAACCCTAACCCTAACCCGATCCCTAACCCTAACACTAACCCTAACCCTAACCCTAACTCTAACCCTAAACCTAACCCTAACCGTAACACTAACACTAACTGAACCCTAACACTAACCCTATCCCTAACTGAACCCTAACCCTAACCCTAACCCTAACGCTAACTGAACCCTAAACCTAACCCTAACCAATACCCTAACCCTAACTGAACTCTAACCCTAAACTTAAAGTAAACCTAAACCCTAACCCTAACTGAACAATAACCCTTACCCTAAACCTAAACCTAACCCTAAACCTAACCCTAACCCTAACAGTACCCTAACCCTAACCCTAACCCTAACCCTAACTGAACCATAACCCTAAACCTAAACCTAACCCTAACCCTAACCCTAACCCAATCTGAACCCTAATCTTAACGCTATCTGAACCCTAAATCTAACCCTAACCCTAACCCTAACCCTAATCCTAACCTTAACCCTAACCCTAACTGAACCCTAAACCTAACCCTAACCCTAACCCTAACCCTAACCCTAACCCTAACTGAACCCTAACCCTAACCCTAACCCTAACCATAACCCTAAACCTAACCCTAATCCTAACCCTAACCCTTACCCTAACTGAACCCTAACCCTAACACTAAAACTAAACATATCCCTATCTGTACCCTAACCCTAACCCTAACCCTAACCCTAACGATAACTGAACCCTTGACCTAACCCTAACCCTATCCCTTACCCAAAGCCTAACAGAACCCTAACCTTAACACTAACCCTGGCCCTAAACGTAACCTTAACTGTACCCTAACCCTAACCCTAACACTAACCCTAACGCTAACCCTAACCCTTACCCTAACTGAACCATCACTCTAACGCTAAAAGTAACCCTATCCCTATCTGAACCCTAGCCCTAACCCTAACCCTAACCCTAAACCTAACCCTAAATGTAACACTAACCCTAACGGAAGCCTAACCCTAACCCTATCACTAACCGAACCCTAACCCTAACCCTAACCCTAACTGAACCCTAACCCTAAGCCTAACACTAACTGAACCCTAACACTAACCTTAACCCTAAACCAAACCCTAACCCTAACTGAACCCTAACTATAACCCAAACCCTAACCCTAACCCTAATCCTAACGGAACCCGTACCCTAACCCTAACACTAACCCTAACCCTAACCCTAACCGTACCTGAACCCTAACCCTAAAACTAACCCTAACGCTAACGCTAACTGAAACCTAAACCTAACCCTAACCCTAACCCTAACCCTAACACTAACTGAACAATAATCCTAACCCTAACCCTAACCCTAACCCTAACCCTAACCCTAACACTAACTGAACAATAATCCTAATCCTAACCCTAACCCTAACCCTAACCCTAAATCTAACTGAACCCTAAACCTAACCCAAACCCTAACCCTAACCCTAACCCTAACCCTAACCCTAACCCTAACTGAACCCTAACCCTAACCCTAACCCTAACCCTATCCTTAACCCTAATCCTAACCCTAAACCTTACCCTAACTGAACCCTATCCCTATCTGAACCATAAACCTAACCCTAACCCTAACCCTAACCCTAACACTAACACTAACCCTAACCCTAACACTAACACTAACCCTAACCCTAACCGTAACCCTAACCCTAACTGAAACCTAACCCTAACCCTATCCCTAACTGAACCCTAAACCTAACTCTAACCGTAACCCTAACCCTAACTCTAACTGAACCCTAAACCTAACAATAACATTAACCCTAACCCAAACCCTAATAGAACACTAACCCTAACCCTAAACCTAAGCCTAACCCTAACTGTACCCTAACCCTAACCCTAACCCTAACCCTAACTGAACCCTAACTCTAAACCTAACCCTAACCCTAACCCTAACCTTAACCCTAACCCTAACTGAACCATAACCCTAATGCTAACTGAACCCTAAACCTAACCCTAACCCTAACCCTAACCCTAACCCTAAATGAACCCTAACCCTAATCCTAACCCTAACGCTAACCCTAAACCTAACTGAACCATAAACCTAACCCTAACCCTAACACTAACCCTAACCCTAACCCTAAACCTAACCCTAACTGAACCCTAAACCTAACCCTAACCCTAACCCTAACCCTCACCCTAACCCTAAGTGAACCCTAAACCTAAACCTAACCCTAACCCTAACACTAACGCTAACTGAACCCTAACCCTAACATTAACCCTAACCATAACCCTAACCCTAAACCTATCCCTTACCCTAATCCTAACCCTAACCCTTACCCTAACGCTAACTGAACCCTAAACCTAACCCTAACCCTAACCCTAACCCTAACCCTAACTGAACAATAACCCTAATCCTAACCCTAACCCTAACGCTAACCCTAAATCTAACTGAACCCTAAACCTAACACTAAACCCTAAAACTAACCCTAACCCTAACCCTAAACCTAACCCTAACTGAACCCTAACCCTAACACTAACCCTAACCCTAACTCTAAACCTAACCCTAAGTGAACTCTAACACTAACCCTAAACCTAACCCGATCCCTAACCCTAATCCTAACCCTAACCCTTACTCTAACTGAACCCTAACCATAACCCTAACCCTAACCATAACCCTAACCCTAACCCTAACCCTAACTGAACCCTAACACTAACCCTAACACTATCCCTAACCATAACTGAACCCTAACCCTAACACTAATCATAAAGCTAATGCTAACTGAACCCTAACCCTAACCCTACCCCTAACCCTAACCCGAACTGAACCCTAACCCTATCCCTAATCCTAACCCTAACCCTAACCCTAACCCTTAACCTAACAGAACACTAACCCTAAACCAAACACAAACCCTAACCCTAACACTAACTGAACCCTAACCCTAACCCTAACCCTAACAGAACCCTAACCATAACCCTAACCCTAACCCTAACCCTAACTGAACTATTAACCTAACCCTAACCCTTACCCTAAACCTAAGTGAACCCTAACCCTAAACTTAACCCTATCCTAAACCCTAACCCTAACAGAACAATAACACTTACCCTAAACCTAACCCTAACGCTAAACATAACCCTAACCCTAACAATACTTTAACCCTAACCCTAACCCTAACTGAACCATAACCCTAACCCTAAACCTAACCCTAAACCTAACCCTAACCCAATCTGAACACTAACCCTAACGCTAACTGAAACCTAAACCTAACCCTAACCCTAACCCTAACACTAACGCTAACTGAACCCTAACCCTAACACTAACCCTAACACTCACCCTAACCCTAACCCTATCCCTAACCCGAACAATAATATAACCCTAACCCTAACACTAACCGTGACCCTTAACCTAACCCTAACTGTACCCTAAACAAACCATAACCCTAACCCTAACTGAACCCTAACCCTAACTCTAACCCTAACACTAATTGAACTCTAACCCTAACCCTAACCCTAACCCTAACGCTAACTGAACCCTAAACCTAAACCTAACCCTAACCCTAACCCTAAATATAACACTAACCCAAACCGTAACCCTAACCCTAATCCTAACTGAACCCTAACCCTAACCGTAACACTAACCCTAACCCTAACCCTAACCATAACTGAACCCTAAACCTAACCCTAAACCTAACCCTAACGCTAACGCTAACTGAACCCTATCCCAAACCCTAACACTAACCCTAAGCCTACTGAACCCTAACACTATCCCTAATCCTAACCCTAACCCTAACCCTAACCCTTAACCTAACAGAACCCTAACCCTAAACCTAACACTAACCCTAACACTAACACTAACTGAACACTACCCCTAACCCTAACCCTAACCCTAACAGAACCCTAACCCTAACCCTAACCCTAACCCTAACCCTAAACCTAACTGAACCCTAAACCTAAGCCAAACCCTAACCCTAACCCTAACCCTAACCCTAACCCTAACCCTAACTGAACCCTAACCCTAACCCTAACCCTAACCCTATCCTTAACCCTAATCCTAACCCTAAACCTTACCCTAACTGAACCCGAACCCTAACACTATAACTAACCCTATCCCTATCTGAACCTTAAACCTAACCCTAACCCTAACCCTAACACTAACACTAACCCTAACCCTAACCGTAACCCTAACACTAACTGAAACCTTACCCTAAACCTATCCCTAATTGAACCCTAAACCTAACTCTAACTGTAACCCTAACCCTAACTATAACTGAACCCTAAACCTAACAATAACATTAACCCTAACCCAAACACTAATAGAACCCTAACCCTAACCCTAACCCTCACCCTAACCCTAACTGAACCCTAACACTAACCTTAACTCTAACCCAAACCCTAACCCTAACCCTAACGGTAACGCTAAGTGAACCCTAACCCTAGCCCAAATTCTAACCATAATCCTAACTCTAACTGAACCCTAACTATAACCCTAACACTAACCCTAAACCTAAGACTAACCCTAACCTAACCCTAACCATACCTGAACCCTAACCCTAAACCTAACCCTAAGGCTAACGCTAACTGAACACTAACCCTAACCCTAACCCTAACCCTAACCCTAACTGAACCCTAACCCTAACCCTAACTCTAACGGTAACTGAACCAAAAACCTAACCCTAACCCTTACACTAACACTAACTGAACCCTAACCCTAAACTTAACCCTAACCTAAACCATAACACTAACTGAACAATAACCCTTAACCTAAACCTAACCCTAACCCTAAACCTAACCCTAAACCTAACAGTACCCTAACCCTAACCCTAACCCTAACCCTAACTGAACCATAACCCTTACCCTAAACCTAACCATAACCCTAACCCTAAACAAATCTGAACCCTATCCCTAATCCTAACCCGAACCATAACACTAACCCTAACCTAACCCTAACTAAACCCTTACCCTAACCCTAACCCTAAGGTTAACCCTAACCCTAACCATAACACTAACCCTAACCCTAACCCTAACCCTAACCCTAACCCTAACCCTAACGCTAACCCTTACCCTAACCCTAACCCTAAACCTAACTGAACCCTAAACCTAACCCAAACACTAACACTATCCCTAACCCTAACCCTAACCCTAACCCTAATCCTAACTCTAACCCTAACTAAACCCTAAAGCTAACCCTAACCCTAACCCTAACACTAACCCTAACCTAACCCTAACCCTAACACTAACCCTAACCCTAATCCTAACCCTAACCCTAAACCTAACTGAACCCTAACCCTAACCCTAACCCTATCCCTAACCCTAATCCTAACCCTAACCCTTACCCTAACTGAACCCTAACCCTAACACTAAAACTAACCCTATCCCTATCTGAACCTTAAACCTAACCCTAACCCTAAACCTAACCCTAACACTAACCCTAACCCTAACCCTAACCGTAAACCTAACCCTAACTGAAACCTAACCCTAACCCTATCCCTAAGTGAACCCTAAACCTAACCCTAACAGTAACCCTAACCCTAACTCTAACTGAACCCTAACACTAAACTTAACCCTAACCCAAACCCTAACCCTAACTATACCCTAGCTATAACCCTAACCCTAACCCTAACCCTAACCCTAACCCTAATCCTAACTGATCCCTAACCCTAATCCTAACCCTAAACCTTACCCTAACTGAGCCCTACACATAACCCTAACCATAACCCTAACCCTAACCCTAACCCTAACACTAACCCTCACCCTAACCCTAACTGAACCCTAACAATAACCTTAACTCTTACCCAAACCCTAACTCTAACTGAACCCTAACTATAACCCTAACCCTAACCCTAACACTAACCCTAACCCTAACACTAACCATAACTGAACCCTAACCCGAACCCTAACCCTAAACCAAACAGAACCCTAAACCTAACCCTAACCCTAACGGTAACTGAACCATAAACCTAACCCTAACCCTTACAATAACACTAACTGAACCCTAACACTAAACTTAACCCTAACTTAAACCATAACACTAACTGAAGAATAACCCTTAACCTAAACCTAACCCTAACCCTAAACCTAACCCTAAACCTAACAGTACCCTAAACCTAACCCTAACCCTTACACTAACTGAAGCATAACCCTAACCCTAAACCTAACCATAACCCTAACCCTAAACCAATATGAAACCTATCCCTAACCCTAACCCTAACCCTAACACTAACCCTAACCTAACCCTAAACCTAACACTAACGCTAACCCTAACCCTAACCCTAACCCTAAACCTAACTGAACCCTAAACCTAACCCAAACCCTAACCCTAAACCTAACCCTAACCCTAACCCTAACTCTAACCCTAACTAAACCCTAAAGCTAACCCTAACCCTAACCCTAACACTAACCCTAACCTAACCCTAACCCTAACCCTAACCCTAACCCTAAGCCTAACCCTAACTCTAAACCTAACTGAACCCTAAACCTAACCCAAACCCTAACCCTAACCCTAAGCATAACCCTAACACTAACTGAACCCTAAGCCTAACCCTAACACTAACTGAACCCTAACCCTAACCCTAACCCTAACCTTATCCCTAACCCTAATCCTAACCCTAACCCTTACCCTAACTGAACCCTAACCCTAATACTAAAACTAACCCTATCCCTATCTGAATCTTAAACCTAACCCTAAACCTAACCATAACACTAACCCTAACCCTAACCCAAACCGTAACCCTAACCCTAACTGAAACCTAACCCTAACCCTATCCCTAACAGAACCCTAAACCTAACCCTAACCGTAACCCTAACCCTAACTCTAACTGAACCCTAAACCTAACAATAACATTAACCCTATCCCAAACCCTAATAGAACCCTAACCCTAACTGTACACTAACCCTAACCCTAACCATAACCCTAACTGAACCCTAACCCTAACCCTAAACCTAACCCTAACCTTAACACTAACCCTAACTGAACCATAACCCTAATGCTAACTGAACCCTAACCCTAACCCTAACCCTAACCCTAACCCTAACTGAACCCTAACCCTAACCCTAACCCTAACCCTAACCCTAACCCTCACCCTAACCCTAACTGAACCCTAACACTAACCTTAACTCTAACCCAAACCCTAACCCTAACCCTAACGGTAACGCTAAGTGAACCCTAACCCTAGCCCTAATTCTAACCATAATCCTAACTCTAACTGAACCCTAACTATCACCCTAACCCTAACCCTAACCCTAAGACTAACCCTAAACTAACCCTAACCATACCAGAACCCTAACCCTAACCCTAAGGCTAACGCTAACTGAACACTAACCCTAAACCTAACCCTAACCCTAACCCTAACTGAACCATAACCATATCCCTAATCCTAACCCTAACCCTAACCCTAACCCTAACCCTTATCCTAACAGAACCCTAACCCTAAAGCTAACACTAACCCTAACCCTAACACTAACTGAACCCTAACCCTAACCCTAACCCTAACCCTAACAGAACCCTAACCCTAACCCTAACCCTAACGGTAACTGAACCATAACCCTAACCCTAACCCTAACACTGATGCTAACTGAACCCTAACCCTAAACTTAACCCTAACCTAAACCATAACCCTAACTGAACAATAACCCTTAACCTAAACCTAACCCTAACCCTAAACCTAACCCTAAACCTAACAGTACCCTAACCCTAACCCTAACCCTTACCCTAACTTATCCATAACCCTAACCCTAAACCTAAACATAACCCTAACCCTAAACCAATCTGAACCCTATCCCTAACCCTAACCCTAACCCTAACACTAACCCTAACCTAACCCTAACCCTTACACTAACGCTAACCCTAACCCTAACCCTAACCCTATCCCTAACCCTAATCCTAACCCTAAACCTTACCCTAACTGAACCCTAACCCTAATACTAAAACTAACCCTATCCCTATCTGAACCTTAAACCTAAACCTATCCCTAACCCTAACCCTAACACTAACCCTAACCCTAACCCTAACCGTAACCCTAACCCTAACTGAAACCTAACCCTAACCCTATCCCTAACTGAACCCTAAACCTAACTCTAACCGTAACCCTAACCCTAACTCTAACTGAACCCTAAACCTAACAATAACATTAACCCTAACCCAAACCCTAATAGAACCCTAACCCTAACCCTAAACCTAAGCCTAACCCTAACTGTGCCCTAACCCTAACCCTAACCCTAACCCTAACTGAACCCTAACTCTAAACCTAACCCTAACCATAACCCTAACCTTAACCCTAACCCTAAGAGAACCATAACCCTAATGCTAACTGAACCCTAAACCTAACCCTAACCCTAACCCTAACCCTAACCCTAAATGAACCCTAACCCTAATCCTAACCCTAACGCTAACCCTAAACCTAACTGAACCATAAACCTAACCCTAACCCTAACACTAACCCTAACCCTAACCCTAAACCTAACCCTAACTGAACCCTAACCCTATCCCTAACCCTAATCCTAACCCCAACCCTTACCCTAACTGAACCCTAAACATAACCCTAACCATAAACCTAACCCTAAACCTAACCCTAACCCTAACCCTAACCCTCACCCTAACCCTAACTGAACCCTAACACTAACCTTAACTCTAACCCAAACCCAAACCCTAACTAAACCCTAACACTAACACTAACCCTAACCCTAACACTAACCATAACTGAACCCTACCCCTAACCATAACCCTAACCCTAACGCTAACTCTAAGTGAACCCTAACCCTAGCCCTAACTCTAACCATAATCCTAACTCTAACTGAACCCTAACACTAACCTTAACCCTAACCCAAACCCTAACCCTAACTATACCCTAGCTATAACCCTAACCC
Organism: Rallus limicola; assembly: GCA_022605955.1. Lineage (NCBI taxonomy): Eukaryota > Metazoa > Chordata > Aves > Gruiformes > Rallidae > Rallus > Rallus limicola. The sequence goes on along the minus strand of JAKCOZ010000041.1, from coordinate 29,970 downwards.
TAACCCTAACTCTAACCCTAACCCTAATCCTAACTGATCCCTAACCCTAATCCTAACCCTAACCCTTACCCTAACTGAGCCCTACACATAACCCTAACCATAACCCTAACCCTAACCCTAACCCTAACACTAACCCTCACCCTAACCCTAACTGAACCCTAACAATAACCTTAACTCTAACCCAAACCCTAACTCTAACTGAACCCTAACTATAACCCTAACCCTAACCCTAACACTAACCCTAACCCTAACACTAACCATAACTGAACCCTAACCCGAACCCTAACCCTAAACCAAACAGAACCCTAAACCTAACCCTAACCCTAACGGTAACTGAACCATAAACCTAACCCTAACCCTTACAATAACACTAACTGAACCCTAACACTAAACTTAACCCTAACTTAAACCATAACACTAACTGAACAATAACCCTTAACCTAAACCTAACCCTAACCCTAAACCTAACCCTAAACCTAACAGTACCCTAACCCTAACCCTAACCCTTACACTAACTGAAGCATAACCCTAACCCTAAACCTAACCATAACCCTAACCCTAAACCAATCTGAAACCTATCCCTAACCCTAACCCTAACCCTAACACTAACCCTAACCTAACCCTAAACCTAACACTAACGCTAACCCTAACCCTAACCCTAACCCTAAACCTAACTGAACCCTAAACCTAACCCAAACCCTAACCCTAACCCTAACCCTAACCCTAACCCTAACTCTAACCCTAACTAAACCCTAAAGCTAACCCTAACCCTAACCCTAACACTAACCCTAACCTAACCCTAACCCTAACACTAACCCTAACCCTAAGCCTAACCATAACTCTAAACCTAACTGAACCCTAAACCTAACCCAAACCCTAACCCTAACCCTAAGCATAACCCTAACACTAACTGAACCCTAAGCCTAACCCTAACACTAACTGAACCCTAACCCTAACCCTAACCCTAACCTTATCCCTAACCCTAATCCTAACCCTAACCCTTACCCTAACTGAACCCTAACCCTAATACTAAAACTAACCCTATCCCTAACTGAATCTTAAACCTAACCCTAAACCTAACCATAACACTAACCCTAACCCTAACCCAAAACGTAACCCTAACCCTAACTGAAACCTAACCCTAACCCTATCCCTAACTGAACCCTAAACCTAACCCTAACCGTAACCCTAACCCTAACTCTAACTGAACCCTAAACCTAACAATAACATTAACCCTATCCCAAACCGTAAAAGAACCCTAACCCTAACCCTAAACCTAACCCTAACCCTAACTGTACACTAACCCTAACCCTAACCATAACCCTAACTGAACCCTAAACCTAACCCTAAACCTAACCCTAACCTTAACACTAACCCTAACTGAACCATAACCCTAATGCTAACTGAACCCTAACCCTAACCCTAACCCTAACCCTAACCCTAACTGAACCCTAACCCTAACCCTAACCCTAACCCTAACCCTAACCCTAACCCTAACCCTAACCCTCACCCTTACCCTAACTGAACCCTAACCCTAATACTAAAACTAACCCTATCCCTATCTGAAACTTAAACCTAACCCTAACCCTAACCCTAACCCTAACCCTAACACTAACCCTAACCCTAACCCTAACCGTAACCCTAACCCTAATTGACACCTAACCCTAACCATATCCCTAACTGAACCCTAAACCTAACTCTAACCGTAACCCTAACCCTAACTCTAACTGAACCCTAAACCTAACAATAACATTAACCCTAACCCAAACCCTAATAGAACCCTAACCCTAAACCTAACCCTAACCCTAACTGTACCCTAATCCTAACCCAAACCCTAACCCTAACTGAACCCTAACCCTAACCCTAACCCTAACCCTAAACCTAAAAGAACCCTAAACCTAACCCAACCCCTAACCCTAACCCTAACCCTAAAACTAACTGAACCTTAACACAAACCCTAACCCTAACCCTATCCCTAACCCTAATCCTAACCCTAACCCTTACCCTAACACTAACCCTAACCCTAACCCAAACCGTAACCCTAACCCTAACTGAAACCTAACCCTAACCCTATCCCTAACTGAACCCTAAACCTAACCCTAACCGTAACCCTAACCCTAACTCTAACTGAACCCTAACCCTAACCCTAACCCTAACCCTAACCTTAACACTAACCCTAACTGAACCATAACCCTAATGATAACTGAACCCTAACCCTAACCCTAACCCTAACCCTAACCCTAACCCTAACTCTAACTGAACCCTAACCCTAACCCTAACCCTAGCCCTAACGCTAACCCTAAACCTAACTGAACCATAAACCTAACCCTAACCCTAACACTAACACTAACCCTAACCCTAAACCTAACCCTAACTGAACCCTAACCCTATCCCTAACCATAATCCTAACCCTAACCCTTACCCTAATGGAACCCTAAACATAACCCTAACCATAACCCTAACCCTAACCCTAACACTAACCCTAACCCTAACCCTAACCCTAACCCTCACCCTAACCCTAACTGAACCCTAACACTAACCTTAACTCTAACCCAAACCCAAACCCTAACTGAACCCTAACTATAACCCTAAACCTAACCCTAACACTAACACTAACCCTAACACTAACCATAACTGAACCCTACCCCTAACCCTAACCCTAAGGCTAACGCTAACTGAACACTAACCCTAACCCTAACCCTAACCCTAACCCTAACTGAACCCTAACCCTATCCCTAATCCTAACCCTAACCCTAACCCTAACACTTATCCTAACAGAACCCTAACCCTAAACCTAACACTAACCCTAACCCTAACACTAACTGAACCCTAACCCGAACCCTAACCCTAACACTAACAGAACCCTAACGCTAACACTAACCCTAACGGTAACTGAACCATAAACCTAACCCTAACCCTTACAATAACACTAACTGAACCCTAACACTAAACTTAACCCTATCCTAAACCATAACCCAAACTGAACAATAACCCTTAACCTAAACCTAACCCTAACACTAAACCTAACCCTAAACCTAACAGTACCCTAACCCTAACCCTAACTCTAACTGAACCATAACCCTAACCCTATACCTAACCATAACCCTAACCCTAAACCAATCTGAACCCTATCCCTAACCCTAACCCTAACCCAAACACTAACGCTAACCCTAACCCTAACCCTAACCCTAAACCTAACTGAACCCTAAACCTAACCCAAACCCTAACCCTAACCCTAACACTAACCCTAACTCTAACACTAACTAAACCCTAAAGCTAACCCTAACCCTAACCCTAACACTAACCCTAACCTAACCCTAACACTAACCCTAACCCTAACCCTAACCCTAACCCTAACCCTAACCCTAACCCTAAACCTAACCCTAAACCTAACTGAACCCTAAACCTAACCCAAACCCTAACCCTAACCCTAACCCTAACCCTAACCCTAGCTGAACACTAACCCTAACCCTAACCGTATCCCTAACCCTAATCCTAACCCTAAACCTTACCCTAACTGAACCCTAACCCTAACACTAAAACTAACCCTATCCCTATCTGAACCTTAAATCTAACCCTAACCCTTACCCTAACCCTAACCCTAACCCTAACCCTAACCCTAACTCTAACCCTAACTATCCCTAAAGCTAACCCTAACCCTAACCCTAAAACTAACCCTAACCAAACCCTAACCCTAACACTAACCCTAACCCTAACCCTAACCCTAACCCTAAACCTAACTGAACCCTAAACCTAACCCAAACACTAACCCTAACCCTAACCCTAACCCTAAAACTAACTGAACCCTAACCCTAACCCTAACCCTTACCCTAACTGAACCCTAACCCTAACCCTATCCCTATCTGAACCTTAAACGTAACCCTAACCCTAACCCTAACCCTAACACTAACCCTAACACTAACCCTAACCGTAACCCTAACCCTAACTGAAACCTAACCCTAACCCTATCCCTAATTGAACCCTAAACCTAACCCTAACCGTAACTCTAACCCTAACTCTAACTGAACCCTAAACCTAACAATAACATTAACCCTAACCCAAACCCTAATAGTACCCTAACCCTAACCCTAAACCTAACCCTAACCCTAATTGTGCCCTAACCCTAAACCTAACCCTAACCCTAACCCTAACCCTAACCGTAATGCTAACCCTAAACCTAACTGAACACTAACCCTAACACTAACCCTAACCCTATCCCTAAGCCTAATCCTAACCCTAACCCTTACCCTAACTGAACGCTTACCCTAACCCTAACCCTAACCCTAACCTTAACCCTAACTGAACAGTAACTCTATCCCTAATCCTAACTCTAACCCTAACCCTAACCCTTACCCTAACTGAACCCTAACCCTAAAACTAACACTAACCCTAACACTAACACTAACTAAACCCTAACAATATCCCTAACCCTAACCCTAACAGAACCCTAACCCTAACTCTGACCCTAACGCTAACTGAACCATAATTCTAACCCTAACCCTAACCCTAACTGAACAATATCCCTTAATCTAAACCTAACACTAAACCCAACCCTAACCCTAACAGTACCCTAATCCTAACACTAAATGAACAATAACCCTAACCCTAATCCTAACCATAACCCTAACCCTAACCCTAACCCAATCTGAACCCTAAACTTAACGCTAACTGAACCCTAAACCTAACCCTAACCCTAAACCTAAATCTAACTCTATCCCTATCTGAAACCTAAACCCTACCCTAGCCCTAACTATAACTGAACCCTAAACCTAACCCTAGCCCTAACCATGACTGAACCCTAAACCTAATCCTAACCCTAACCCTAACCCTAACCGTAACCCTAACCCTCACCCTAACTGAACCCGAACCCTAACCCTAAACCTAACCCTAACACTAACACCTAACCGTAACCCTAACCCTAACGCTAACCCTAACAGAACACAAACCCTTACCCTAACATTAACCCTAACCCTAACTGAATCCTAACCCTAACCCTAAGCCTATTCCTAACGCTAACTGAACCCTAAACATAACCCTAACCCTAACCCTAACCCTAACTGAACCCTAACACTAATCTTAACCAAAACCCAAACCCTAAACATAACTGAACCCTAACCCTAACCCTAACACTTACTCAAACCCTATCCATAACCATAAGCGAACCCTAACCCTAAACATAACCATAACGCTAACCCAAGCCGTAACTGAACCCTAACCCTAACCCTAACACTAACCCTAACCCTAAACCTAAAGCTAAACCTAATCCTAACCCTAACCCTAACTGAACCCTAACTATAACCCTAACCCTAACCCTAACCCTAACCCTAATCCTAACTGAACCCTAACCCTAACCGTAACACTAACCATAACCCTAACCCTAACCATAACTAAATCCTAACCCTAACCCTAACCCTAACACTAACGGAACCCTAACCCTAACCCTAACCCTAACCCTAACAGAACCCTAAACCTAACCCTAACCCTAACGCTAACTGAACCATAATCCTAACCCTAACCCTTACACTAAAACTAACTGAACCATAACCCTAAACCTAACCTTAACCTAAACTATTACACTAACTGAACAATAACCCTTACCCTAACCCTAAACCTAAACCTAAACCTAACCCTAACACTAACAGTACCCTAACCCTAACCCTAACCCTAACCCTAACTAAACAATAACCCTATCCCTAAACCTAACCCTAACTCTAACATTAGCACAATCTGAACCCTAACCCTAACGCTAAATAAACCCTAAACCTAACCCTAACCCTAACCCTAACACTAAGGCTAACGGAACCCTAACCCTAACACTAACCCTAACCCTAACCCTAACCCTAAACCGAAACCTAACTGAACACTAAACCTAAACAAACCCTAACCCTAACACTTATCCTAACCCTAACCCTAACCCTAATGTACCCTAACCATAACCCTAACCCTAACCCTAACCCTAACTGAACCCTAATCCTAACCCTAACCCTAATTCTATCCCTAACCCTAATCCTAACCCTAACCCTTACCCTAACTGAACCCTAACCGTAACACTAAAACTAACCCTATCTCTATCTGAACCATAACCCTAACCCTAACCCTAACCCTAACACTAACCCTAAACTTAACCCTAACAGTAACCCTAACCCTAACTGAAACCTAACCCTAACCCTATCCTTAATAGAACCCTAACCCTAACCCTAACCCTAACCCTAACTGTACCCTGACCCTAACCCTAACCCTAACTGAACCCTAACCCTAACCCTAACCCTAACCTTAACCCTAACCCTAACTGAACCATAACCCTAACCCTAACCCTAACCCTAACGCTAACCCTAAACCTAACTGAACCCTAAACCTAACCCTAACCCTAACGCTAACCCTAAACCTAACTGAACCCTAAACCTAACCCTAACCTTAACCCTAAACCTAAACCTAACTGAACCCTAACCCTTGCCATAACCCTAACCCTAAGTGAACTCTAACTCTAACACTAACCCTAACCCTATCCCTATCCCTAACCCTAACCCTAAACCTAACACTAAACCTAACCCTATCCCTACCCCTAATCCTAACCCTAACCCTTACCCTAACTTAACCCTAACCATAACCCTAACCCTCACCCTAAACCTAACGCAAAACCTAACTCTAACTGAACCCTAACACTAACCTTAACTCTAACCCAAACCCTAACCCTAACTGAACCCTAACTATAACCCTAATCCTAAACCTAACACTAACCCAAACCCTAACCCTAACCATAACTGAACCCTAACCCTAACCCTAACCCTAACCCTAACGCTAACGCTAAGTGAACCCTAAACATAACCCTAACTGTAACCATAATCCTAACGCTAACTGAACCCTAAACCTAACCCTAACCCTAACCCTAACCCTAACTGAACCCTAACCCTAACCCTAATCCTAACTGAACCCTAACCTTAACACTAACACTAAGCCTAACCCTAACCCTAACCATAACTGAACGCTAACCATAATACTAACCCTAACCCTAACCCTAACCCTAACCCTAACGCTAACGCTAAGTGAACCCTAACCCTAACCCTAACTCTAACCTTAATTCTATCGCTAACTGAACCCTAACCTTAACCCTAACCGTAACCATAACCCTAATTGAACCGTAACCCTATCCCTAATCCTAACCCTAGCCCTAAAACTAACCCTTACCCTAACAGATCCCTAACCCTAAACCTAACACTAACCCTAACCCTAACACTAACTGAACCCTAACCCTAACCCTAACCCTATCCCTAACCCTAATCCTATCCCTAACCCTTACCCTAACTGAACCCTAACCCGAACACTAAAACTAACCCTATCCCTATCTGAACCCTAACCCTAACCCTAACGTTTGCCCTAACCCTAACCCTAACACTAACCCTAATCCTAACCCTAACCGTTACCCTAACCCTAACTGAACACTAACCCTATCCCTATCTGAACCCTAACCCTAACCCTAACCCTAAACCTAACCCTAACCCTAACAATAACTGAACCCTAAACCTAGCCTAACACTAACACTAACCCAAACCCTGACAGAACCCTAACCCTAACCCTAACCCTAACCCTAAGGCAAAGCCTGACTTTACCCTAACCCTAACCGTAACCCTAACCTTAACTGAAACCTAACCCTAACCCTAACCCTAACCTTAACCCTAACCCTAACTGAACCATAACCCTAATGTTAACAGAACCCTAAACCTAACCCAAACCCTAACCCTAACCCTAATCCTAACTGAACCTTAACCCTAACCCTAACCATAACCATAACGCTAACCCTAAACCTAACTGAACCCTAAACCTAACACTAACTCTAACACTAACCCTAACCCTAACCCTAACCCTAAACCTAACCCAACTGAACCCTAACCCTAGCCCTAACCCTAACCATAACCCTAAACCTATCCCTAACCCTAATCCTAACCCTAACCCTTACCCTAACTGAACCCTAACCCTAACCCTAACCCTAACCCTAACCGTAACCCTAAACCTAACTGAACCCTAACCCTATCCCTAATCCTAACCCTTACCCTAACCCTAACCCTAACCCTTACCCTAACACAACCCTAACCCTAAACCTAACCCTAACCCTAACCCTAACCCTAACTGAACCCAAACTATAACTCCAACCCTAACCCTAACATTAACCCTAACCCTATCCCTAACCATAACTGAACCCTAAACCCAACCCTAACCCTAACGCTAACGCTAAGTGAACCCTAACCCTAACCCCAACTGTAACCATAATCCTAACGCTAACTGAACCTGAACACTAACCCTAACCCTAACCCTAACCCTAACTGACCCGTAACCCTAACCCTAATCCTAACTAAACCCTAACCTTAACCCTAATACTAAGCCTAACCCTAACCCTAACCATAACTGAAAGCTAACCCTAATCCTAACCCTAACCCTAACCCTAACCCTAAAGCTAACGCTAAGTGAACCCTCACCCTATCCCTAATCCTAACCCTAGCCCTAAACCAAACCCTTACCCTAACAGAACCCTAACCCTAAACCTAATACTAACCCTAACCCTAACACTAACTGAACCCTAAACCTAACCCAAACCCTAACCCTAACAATAATCCTAACCCTAACCCTAACACTAACTGAACCCTAACCTTAACCCTAACCCTAACCCTAACCCTAACCCTAACTGAACCCTAACCCTAACCCTAACCCTATCCCTAACCCTAATCCTAACCCTAACCCTTACCCAAACTGAACCCTAACCCTAACACTAAAACTAACCCTATCCCTATCTCAACCCTAACCCTAACCCTAACGCTTGCCCTAACCCTAACCCTAACCCTAACCCTAACCCTAACCCTAACCCTAACCCTAACTGAAACCTAACACTAACCTTAACCCTAACACAAACCCTAACGCTAACTGAACCCTAAATATTTACACTAACACTAACCCTAACCCTAACCCTAATCCTAACTAAACCGTAACCCTAAACCTAACACTAACCCTAACCATAACTGAACCCTTACCCTAACCCTAACCCTAACCCTAACCATAACTGAACCCTAAACCTATCCCTAATCCTAACCCTAACCCTAACCCTAACCCTTTCCCTAACAAAACCCTAACCCTAAAACTATCAGTAACCCTAACCCTAACACTAATGAACCCTAACCCTAACCATAACCCTAACCCTAACAGTACACTAACCCTTACCCTAACCCTAACCCTAACGCTAACTGAATCATAAACCTAACCCTAACCCTAACCCTAACTGATCTCGAACCATAAACTTATCTGTAACCTAAACCCTAACCATAACTGAACAATAACCCTTACCCTAACACTAACCCTAACCCTAACCCTAACCCTAACAGTACCCTAAAGCTAACCCTAACCCTAACCATAACTGAACCATAACCCTAACCCTAAACCTAACCCTAACCCTAACCCAATCTGAACCCTAACGCTAACTGAAACTTAAACTTAACCATAACCCTTACCCTAACACTAAAGCTAACTGAACCCTTACCCTAACCCTAACCCTAACCTTAACTCTAAACCTAACAGAACCATAAACCTAACCAAACCCTAACACTAAACCTAACCCTAACCCTAACCCTAACCCTAACAGAACCCTAAACCTAACCCTAACCCTAACGCTAACTGAACCATAATCCTAACCCTAACCCTTACACTAAAACTAACTGAACCATAACCCTAAACCTAACCTTAACCTAAACTATTACACTAACTGAACAATAACCCTTACCCTAACCCTAACCCTAAACCTAAACCTAACCCTATCCCTAACAGTACCCTAACCCTAACCCTAACCCTAACACTAACTAAACAATAACCCTATCCCTAAACCTAACCCTAACCCTAACACTAGCACAATCTGAACCCTAACCCTAACGCTAAATAAACCCTAAACCTAACCCTAACCCTAACCCTAACACTAACGCTAACGGAACCCTAACCCTAACACTAACCCTAACCCTATCCCTAACCCTAAACCGAAACCTAACTGAACACTAAACCTAAACAAACCCTAACCCTAACACTTATCCTAACCCTAACCCTAACCCTAATGTACCCTAACCATAACCCTAACCCTAACCCTAACCCTAACTGAACCCTAATCCTAACCCTAACCCTAATTCTATCCCTAACCCTAATCCTAACCCTAACCCTTACCCTAACTGAACCCTAACCGTAACACTAAAACTAACCCTATCTCTATCTGAACCATAACCCTAACCCTAACCCTAACCCTGACACTAACCCTAAACTTAACCCTAACAGTAACCCTAACCCTAACTGAAACCTAACCCTAACCCTATCCTTAATAGAACCCTAACCCTAACCCTAACCCTAACCCTAACTGTACCCTGACCCTAACCCTAACCCTAACTGAACCCTAACCCTAACCCTAACCCTAACCTTAACCCTAACCCTAACCCTAACCTTAACCCTAACCCTAACTGAACCATAACCCTAACCCTAACCCTAACCCTAACGCTAACCCTAAACCTAACTGAACCCTAAACCTAACCCTAACCTTAACCCTAATCCTAAACCTAACTGAACCCTAACCCTAGCCCTAACCCTAACCCTAAACCTAACACTAACCCTAACCCTATCCCTAACCCTAATCCTAACCCTAACCCTTACCCTAACTTAACCCTAACCATAACCCTAACACTCACCCTAAACCTAAAGCAAAACCTAACTCTAACTGAACCCTAACACTAACCTTAACTCTAACCCAAACCCTAACCCTAACTGAACCCTAACTATAACCCTAATCCTAAACCTAACACTAACCCTAACCCTAACACTAACCATAACTGAACCCTAACCCTAACCCTAACCCTAACCCTAACGCTAACGCTAAGTGAACCCTAAACCTAACCCTAACTGTAACCATAATCCTAACGCTAACTGAACCCTAAACCTAACCCTAACGCTAACCTAACCCTAACTGAACCCTAACACTAACCTTAACTCTAACCCAAACCCTAACCCTAACTGAACCCTAACTATAACCCTAACCCTAATCCTTACACTAACCCTAAACCTAACCCTAACCATAACTGAACCCTAATCCTAAACCTAACACTAACCGTAACCCTAACCCTAACCATAACTGAACCCTAACCCTAACCCTAACCCTAACCCTAACGCTAACGCTAAGTGAACCCTAAACCTAACCCTAAATGTAACCATAATCCTAACGCTAACTGAACCCTAAACCTAACCCTAACCCTAACCCTAACCCTAACTGAACCCTAACCCTAACCCTAATCCTAACTGAACCCTAACCTTAACACTAACACTAAGCCTAACCCTAACCCTAACCATAACTGAACGCTAACCGTAATACTAACCCTAACCCTAACCCTAACCCTAACGCTAACGCTAAGTGAACCCTAACCCTAACCCTAACTCTAACCTTAATTCTATCGCTAACTGAACCCTAACCCTAACCCTAACCGTAACCATAACCCTAATTGAACCGTAACCCTATCCCTAATCCTAACCCTAGCCCTAAAACTAACACTTACCCTAACAGATCCCTAACCCTAAACCTAACACTAACCCTAACCCTAACACTAACTGAACCCTAACCCTAACACTAACCCTATCCCTAACCCTAATCCTATCCCTAACCCTTACCCTAACTGAACCCTAACCCGAACACTAAAACTAACCCTATCCCTATCTGAACCCTAACCCTAACCCTAACGTTTGCCCTAACCCTAACCCTAACACTAACCCTAACCCTAACCCTAACCGTTACCCTAACCCTAACTGAACCCTAACCCTATCCCTATCTGAACCCTAAACCTAACCCTAACCCTAACCCTAACCCTAACAATAACTGAACCCTAAACCTAGCCTAACACTAACACTAACCCAAACCCTAATAGAACCCTAACCCTAACCCTAACCCTAACCCTAAGGCAAAGCCTAACTTTACCCTAACCCTAACCGGAACCCTAACCTTAACTGAACCCTAACCCTAACCCTAACCCTAACCTTAACCCTAACCCTAACTGAACCATAACCCTAATGTTAACAGAACCCTAAACCTAACCCAAACCCTAACCCTAACCCTAACCCTAACTGAACCTTAACCCTAACCCTAACCATAACGCTAACCCTAAACCTAACTGAAACCTAAACCTAACACTAACACTAACACTAACCCTAACCCTAACCCTAACCCTAAACCTAACCCTAACTGAACCCTAACCCTAGCCCTAACCCTAACCATAACCCTAAACCTATCCCTAACCCTAATCCTAACCCTAACCCTTACCCTAACTGAACCCTAACCCTAACCCTAACCCTAACCCTAACCGTAACCCTAAACCTAACTGAACCCTAACCCTATCCCTAATCCTAACCCTAACCCTAACCCTAACCCTTACCCTAACACAACCCTAACCCTAAACCTAACCCTAACCCTCACCCTAACCCTAACTGAACCCTAACACTAAACTTAACTCTAACCCAAACCCTAACCCTAACTGAACCCAAACTATAACTCCAACCCTAACCCTAACATTAACCCTAACCCTATCCCTAACCATAACTGAACCCTAACCCCAACCCTAACCCTAACGCTAACGCTAAGTGAACCCTAACCCTAACCCCAACTGTAACCATAATCCTAACGCTAACTGAACCCGAACACTAACCCTAACCCTAACCCTAACCCTAACTGACCCGTAACCCTAACCCTAATCCTAACTGAACCCTAATCTTAACCCTAACACTAAGCCTAACCCTAACCCTAACCATAACTGAAAGCTAACCCTAATCCTAACCCTAACCCTAACCCTAACCCTAAAGCTAACGCTAAGTGAACCCTCACCCTATCCCTAATCCTAACCCTAGCCCTAAACCAAACCCTTACCCTAACAGAACCCTAACCCTAAACCTAACACTAACCCTAACCCTAACACTAACTGAACCCTAAACCTAACCCAAACCCTAACCCTAACAATAATCCTAACCCTAACCCTAACACTAACTGAACCCTAACCTTAACCCTAACCCTAACCCTAACCCTAACCCTAACTGAACCCTAACCCTAACCCTAACCCTATCCCTAACCCTAATACTAACCCTAACCCTTACCCAAACTGAACCCTAACCCTAACACTAAAACTAACCCTATCCCTATCTCAACCCTAACCCTAACCCTAACGCTTGCCCTAACACTAACCCTAACCCTAACCCTAACCCTAACCCTAACCCTAACCCTAACCCTAACTGAAACCTAACACTAACGTTAACCCTAACACAAACCCTAACCCTAACTGAACCCTAAATATTTACACTAACACTAACCCTAACCCTAACCCTAATCCTAACTAAACCGTAACCCTAAACCTAACACTAACCCTAACCATAACTGAACCCTTACCCTAACCCTAACCCTAACCCTAACCTTAACTAAACCCTAAACCTATCCCTAATCCTAACCCTAACCCTAACCCTAACCCTTTCCCTAACAAAACCCTAACCCTAAAACTATCAGTAACCCTAACCCTAACACTAATGAACCCTAACCCTAACCATAACCCTAACCCTAACAGTACACTAACCCTAACCCTAACCCTAACCCTAACGCTAACTGAATCATAAACCTAACCCTAACACTAACCCTAACCCTAACTGATCTCTAACCATAAACTTAACTGTAACCTAAACCCTAACCATAACTGAACAATACCCCTTACCCTAACACTAACCCTAACCCTAACCCTAACCCTAACAGTACCCTAAAACTAACCCTAACCCTAACCATAACTGAACCATAACCCTAACCCTAAACCTAACCCTAACCCTAACCCAATCTGAACCCTAACGCTAACTGAAACTTAAACTTAACCATAACCCTTACCCTAACACTAAAGCTAACTGAACCCTTACCCTAACCCTAACCCTAACCTTAACTCTAAACCTAACAGAACCATAAACGTAACCAAACCCTAACACTAACCCTAAACCTAACCCTAACCCTAACCCTAACTGAACTCTAACCCTAAATCTAACCCTAACCCTAACCCTAATTGAACACTAACCCAAACCCTAACCCTATCCCTAACTCTAATCCTAACCCTAACACTTACCCTAACTGAACCCTAACCCTAACACTAAAATTAACCCTATCCCTATCGGAATCCTAACCCTAACCCTAAACCTAACCGTAACACTAACCCTAACTGAACCCTAACCCTAACCCTATCCCTAACTGAACACTAACCCTAAACCTAACCATAACTCTAACTCTAACTGAACCCTAAACCTAACCCTAACCCTAACCCTAACCCTAACCCTAACCCTAACCCTAACCCTAAACCTAACACTAACTGTACCCTAACCATAACACTAACCCTAAACCTAATCCTAACTTAACCCTAACACTAACCATAACACTAACCCTTACCCTAACCCTAACCATAACTGAACCCTAAACCTAACCCTATCCCTAACCCTAACACTAACGCTAACTGAACCCTAACCCTAACCCTAACCCAAAACTTAACCCTAACTGAACCCTATCTATAACCCTAACCCTAACCCTAATCCTAACGGAACCCTAAACCTAACACTAACACTAACCCTAACCCTAAACCTAACCATAACTGAACCCTAACCCTAACCCTAACCCTAACCCTAACCCTAACCCTTAACCTAACAGAACCCTAACCCTAAAACTAACACTAACCCTAACCCTAACAATAACTGAACCCTAACCCTAACCCTAACCCTAACCCTAACCATAACAGTGACTTAAACCTAACCCTAACCCTAACCCTAACCCTAACCCTAACTGAATCCTAACTCTAAACTTAACCCTAACTTAAACCCTAACCCTAACTGATTAATAACCCTTACCCTAACCCTAACATAACCCTAACCCTAACCCTAACAGTACCCTAACCCTAACCCTAACTTTAACCATAACTGAACCATAACCCTAACCATAAACCAAACCCTAACCCTAAACCAAACCAAATCTGAACCCTTACCCTAACGCTAACTGAACCCTAAACCTAACCCTAACCTTAACCCTAACACTAACGCTAACTGAACACTAACCCTAACCCTAACCCTAACCCAAACCCTAACCCTAACCCTAAACCTAACGTAAACCTAAACCTAACCCAAACCCTAACACTAACCCTAACTGAACCCTAACCCTAACTGAACCCTAACCCTAACCCTAACCCTAAACCTAACTGAAACCTAACCCTAACCCTAACCCTATCCCTAACCCTAATCCTAACCCTAACACTTACCCTAAATGAACCCTAACCCTAACACTAAAACTAACCCTATCCCTCTCTGAACCCTAAACCTAACCCTAACCCTAAACCTAACTGAACCCTAACCCTAACACTAACCCTATCCCTAACCCTAATCCTAACTCTAACACTTACCCTAACTGAACCCTAACCCTAACACTAAAACTAACCCTAAACCTAATGCTAACCGTAACCCTAACCCTAACTGAACCCTAACCCTTACACTATCCCTAACTGAACCCTAACCCTAACCCTAACCCTAACCCTAACCCTAACGATAACTGAACCCTAAACCTAACCCTAACTGTACCCTAACCCTAACCCTAACCCTAACCCTAACTGAACCCTAACCCTAACCCTAACGCTAACCTTAACCCTAACCCTAACTGAACCATAACCCTAATGCTAACTGAACCCTAAACCTAACCCTAACCCTAACCCTAACCCTAACCCTAACTGAACTCTTACCCTAACCCTAACCCTAACCCTAGCGCTAACCCTAAACCTAACTGAACCCTAAACATAACCCTAACACTAACACTAACCCTAACAATAAACCTAACCCTAACAATAAACCTAACCCTAACTGAACCCTAAACCTAGCCCTAACACTAGCCCTAATCCGAACCCTAAGTGAACTCTTACCCTAACCCTAACCCTAACCCTATCCCTAACCCTAATCCTAAACCTAAACCTTACCCTAACTGAACCCTTACCTTAACACAAACCCTAACCCTAACCCTAACGCTAAACCTAACGCTAACTGAACACTAATCCAAACCCTAACCCTAACCCTAACCTTACCCTAACTGAACCCTAACACTAACCTTAACTCTAACCCAAACCCTAACCCTAACTGAACCCTAACTATAACCCTAACCCTAATCCTTACACTAACCCTAAACCTAACCCTAACCATAACTGAACCCTAACCCTAAACCTAACACTAACCATAACCCTAACCCTAAACATAACTGAACCCTAACCCTAACCCTAACCCTAAACCTAACGCTAACACTAAGTGAACCCTAACCCTAACGCTAACTCAAACCCTAATCCTAACACTAACTGAACCCTAACCCTAACCCTAACCCTAAAGCTAACCCTAACTGAACCCTAACCCTATCGCTAACCCTAACCCTAACCCTACCCCTAACCATTAACCTAACAGAACCCTAACCCTAAAACTAATACTAACCCTAACCCTAACACTAACTGAACCCTAACCCTAAACCTAACCCTAACACTAACAGAACCCTAACCCTAACCCTGACCGTAACGCTAAATGAACCATAAAGCTAACCCTAACCCTAACCATAACACTAAATGAACAATAACCCTAACCCTAAACCTAACCCTAAACCTAACACTAACCCTAACTGAACCTTAACCCTTACACTAACCCTAACCCTAACCCTAACCCTAACCCTAAACCTAACTGAACCCAAAACCTAACCCAAACCCTAACACTAACCCTAAACCTAACCCTAACCCTAACTCTAACTGAACCCTAACCCTAACCCTAACCCTAACCCTAACCCTAACCCTAACTGAACCCTAACCCTAACCCTAACCCTATCCCTAACACTAATCCTAACCCTAACCCTTACCCTAACTTAACCCTAACCCTAACACTAAAAATAACCTTATCCCTATCTGATGCCTAAACCTAACCCTAACCCTAACCATAACTGAACCCTAAACCTAACCCGTAACACTAATCCTAACCCCTAACGCTAACCATAACCCTAACCCTAACCCTAACCCTAATCCTAACCCTAACGCTAACCCTAACACTAACCCTATCCCTATCTGAACCCTAAACATAACCCTAGCCCTAACCATAACTGAACGCTAAACCTAACCCTAACCCTAACCCTAACCCTAACCCTAACCCTAACCCTAACTGAACCCTAATCCGAACACTTTCCTAACCCTAACCCTAACACCTAACTCTAACCCTAACGCTAAACCTAACCCTAAGTGAACCCTAACCCTAACCCTAAGCCTAACCCTAACCCTAACCCTAACCCTAACTGAATCCTAACTCTAAACTTAAACCTAACCTAAACCCTAACCCTAACTGATTAATAACCCTTACCCTAACCCTAACATAACCCTAACCCTAACCCTAACAGTACCCTAACCCTAACCCTAACTTTAACTATAACTGAACCATAACCCTAACCATAAACCTAACCCTAACCCTAACCCAAACCAAATCTGAAACCTTACCCTAACGCTAACTGAACCCTAAACCTAACCCTAACCTTAACCCTAACACTAACGCTAACTGAACCCTAACCCTAACCCTAACCCTAACCCAAACCCTAACCCTAACCCTAAACCTAACTGAAACCTAAACCTAACCCAATCCCTAACACTAACGCTAACTGAACCCTAAACCTAACCCTAACTGTACCCCAACCCTAACGCTAACCTTAACCCTAACCCTAACTGAACCATAACCCTAATGCTAACTGAACCTAAACCTAACCCTAACCCTAACCCTAACCCTAACCCTAACCCTAACCCTAACTGAACTCTTACCCTAACCCTAACCCTAACCCTAGCGCTAACCCTAAACCTAACTGAACCCTAAACATAACCCTAACCCTAACACTAACCCTAACAATAAACCTAACCCTAACTGAACCCTAAACCTAGCCCTAACCCTAGCCCTAATCCTAACCCTAAGTGAACTCTTACCCTAACCCTTACCATAACCCTATCCCTAACCCTAATCCTAAACCTAAACCTTACCCTAACTGAACCCTTACCTTAACCCAAAACCTAACCCTAACCCTAAAGCTAAACCTAATGCTAACTGAACCCTAAACCTGACCCTAACCCCTAACGCTAACCTTAACCCTAACCCTAACCCTAACCCTAATCCTAACCCTAACGCTAAACCTAACACTAACCCTATCCCTATATGAACCCTAAACATAACCCTAGCCCTAACCATAACTGAACGCTAACCCTAACCCTAACCCTAACCCTAACCCTAACCCTAACCCTAACCCTAACTGAACCCTAATCCGAACACTTTCCTAACCCTAACCCTAACACCTAACTCTAACCCTAACGCTAAACCTAACCCTTAGTGAACCCTAACCCTAACCCTAACCCTAACCCTAACCCTAACCCTAACCCTAACCCTAACCCTAACTGAACCCTAATCCGAACACTTTCCTAACCCTAACCCTAACACCTAACTCTAACCCTAACGCTAAACCTAACCCTTAGTGAACCCTAACCCTAACCCTAACCCTAACCCTAACCCTAATCCTAACCCTAACAGAACCCTAAACCTATCCTTAACCCTAACCCTAACCCTAAACCTAACCCTAACTCCTAACCCTAACCCTTACCCTAACTGAAACCTAACCATAACCCTAACCCTAACCCTAACCCTAACGCTAAACCTAATGCTAACTGAACCCTAAACCTAACCCTAACCCTAACCCTAACTCTAACTAAACCCGAACACTAACCTTAACCCTAACCCAAACCCTAACCCTAACTGAACCCTAACTTTAACCCTAACCCTAACCCTAACCCTAACCCTAATCCTAACTGAACCCTAACCCTAATCCTAACCCTAACGCTAACTGAACCCTAAACCTAACCCTAACCCTAACCCTAACCCAAAGCCTAATAGAACCCTAACCCTAACACTAAGCCTAACCCTAAACTTAACACTAACTGTACCCTAAACCTTACCCTAACCGTAACTGAACCCTAACCCTAACCGTAACCGTAAACCTAACCCTAACTGAACCATAACCCTAATGCTAACTGAACCCTAAACTTAACCCTAACCCTAACCCTAAACCTAACGCTAACCCTAAACATAACTGAACTCTAACACTGTCCCTAACCCTAACCCTAAGTGAATTCTAACCCTAACCCTAACCCAACCCGATACCTAACCCTAACCCTAACACTAACACTAACGCTAACTGAACCCTAACCCTATCCCTAATCCTAACCAAAACCCTAACCCTAACCCTAACCCTAACTGAACCCTAACCCTAACCCTAACTGAACCCTAAACCTAGCCCTAACCCTAGCCCTAATCCTAACCCTAAGTGAACTCTTACCCTAACCCTTACCATAACCCTATCCCTAACCCTAATCCTAAACCTAAACCTTACCCTAACTGAACCCTTACCTTAACCCAAAACCTAACCCTAACCCTAAAGCTAAACCTAATGCTAACTGAACCCTAAACCTGACCCTAACCCCTAACGCTAACCTTAACCCTAACACTAACCCTAACCCTAATCCTAACCCTAACGCTAAACCTAACACTAACCCTATCCCTATATGAACCCTAAACATAACCCTAGCCCTAACCATAACTGAACGCTAACCCTAACCCTAACCCTAACCCTAACCCTAACTGAACCCTAACACTAATCTTAACCAAAACCCAAACCCTAAACATAACTGAACCCTAACCCTAACCCTAACACTTACTCAAACCCTATCCATAACCATAAGCGAACCCTAACCCTAAACATAACCATAACGCTAACCCAAGCCGTAACTGAACCCTAACCCTAACCCTAACACTAACCCTAACCCTAAACCTAAAGCTAAACCTAATCCTAACCCTAACCCTAACTGAACCCTAACTATAACCCTAACCCTAACCCTAACCCTAACCCTAATCCTAACTGAACCCTAACCCTAACCGTAACACTAACCATAACCCTAACCCTAACCATAACTAAATCCTAACCCTAACCCTAACCCTAACCCTAACACTAACGGAACCCTAACCCTAACCCTAACCCTAACCCTAACAGAACCCTAAACCTAACCCTAACCCTAACGCTAACTGAACCATAATCCTAACCCTAACCCTTACACTAAAACTAACTGAACCATAACCCTAAACCTAACCTTAACCTAAACTATTACACTAACTGAACAATAACCCTTACCCTAACCCTAAACCTAAACCTAAACCTAACCCTAACACTAACAGTACCCTAACCCTAACCCTAACCCTAACCCTAACTAAACAATAACCCTATCCCTAAACCTAACCCTAACCCTAACATTAGCACAATCTGAACCCTAACCCTAACGCTAAATAAACCCTAAACCTAACCCTAACCCTAACCCTAACACTAAGGCTAACGGAACCCTAACCCTAACACTAACCCTAACCCTAACCCTAACCCTAAACCGAAACCTAACTGAACACTAAACCTAAACAAACCCTAACCCTAACACTTATCCTAACCCTAACCCTAACCCTAATGTACCCCAACCATAACCCTAACCCTAACCCTAACCCTAACTGAACCCTAATCCTAACCCTAACCCTAATTCTATCCCTAACCCTAATCCTAACCCTAACCCTTACCCTAACTGAACCCTAACCGTAACACTAAAACTAACCCTATCTCTATCTGAACCATAACCCTAACCCTAACCCTAACCCTAACACTAACCCTAAACTTAACCCTAACAGTAACCCTAACCCTAACTGAAACCTAACCCTAACCCTATCCTTAATAGAACCCTAACCCTAACCCTAACCCTAACCCTAACTGTACCCTGACCCTAACCCTAACCCTAACTGAACCCTAACCCTAACCCTAACCCGAACCTTAACCCTAACCCTAACTGAACCATAACCCTAACCCTAACCCTAACCCTAACGCTAACCCTAAACCTAACTGAACCCTAAACCTAACCCTAACCTTAACCCTAAACCTAAACCTAACTGAACCCTAACCCTTGCCCTAACCCTAACCCTAAGTGAACTCTAACTCTAACACTAACCCTAACCCTATCCCTATCCCTAACCCTAACCCTAAACCTAACACTAAACCTAACCCTATCCCTACCCCTAATCCTAACCCTAACCCTTACCCTAACTTTACCCTAACCATAACCCTAACCCTCACCCTAAACCTAACGCAAAACCTAACTCTAACTGAACCCTAACACTAACCTTAACTCTAACCCAAACCCTAACCCTAACTGAACCCTAACTATAACCCTAATCCTAAACCTAACACTAACCCAAACCCTAACCCTAACCATAACTGAACCCTAACCCTAACCCTAACCCTAACCCTAACGCTAACGCTAAGTGAACCCTAAACCTAACCCTAACTGTAACCATAATCCTAACGCTAACTGAACCCTAAACCTAACCCTAACCCTAACCCTAACCCTAACTGAACCCTAACCCTAACCCTAATCCTAACTGAACCCTAACCTTAACACTAACACTAAGCCTAACCCTAACCCTAACCATAACTGAACGCTAACCGTAATACTAACCCTAACCCTAACCCTAACCCTAACCCTAACGGTAACGCTAAGTGAACCCTAACCCTAACCCTAACTCTAACCTTAATTCTATCGCTAACTGAACCCTAACCTTAACCCTAACCGTAACCATAACCCTAATTGAACCGTAACCCTATCCCTAATCCTAACCCTAGCCCTAAAACTAACCCTTACCCTAACAGATCCCTAACCCTAAACCTAACACTAACCCTAACCCTAACACTAACTGAACCCTAACCCTAACCCTAACCCTATCCCTAACCCTAATCCTATCCCTAACCCTTACCCTAACTGAACCCTAACCCGAACACTAAAACTAACCCTATCCCTATCTGAACCCTAACCCTAACCCTAACGTTTGCCCTAACCCTAACCCTAACACTAACCCTAATCCTAACCCTAACCGTTACCCTAACCCTAACTGAACCCTAACCCTATCCCTATCTGAACCCTAACCCTAACCCTAACCCTAAACCTAACCCTAACCCTAACAATAACTGAACCCTAAACCTAGCCTAACACTAACACTAACCCAAACCCTGACAGAACCCTAACCCTAACCCTAACCCTAACCCTAAGGCAAAGCCTGACTTTACCCTAACCCTAACCGTAACCCTAACCTTAACTGAAACCTAACCCTAACCCTAACCCTAACCTTAACCCTAACCCTAACTGAACCATAACCCTAATGTTAACAGAACCCTAAACCTAACCCAAACCCTAACCCTAACCCTAATCCTAACTGAACCTTAACCCTAACCCTAACCATAACCATAACGCTAACCCTAAACCTAACTGAACCCTAAACCTAACACTAACACTAACACTAACCCTAACCCTAACCCTAACCCTAAACCTAACCCAACTGAACCCTAACCCTAGCCCTAACCCTAACCATAACCCTAAACCTATCCCTAACCCTAATCCTAACCCTAACCCTTACCCTAACTGAACCCTAACCCTAACCCTAACCCTAACCCTAACCGTAACCCTAAACCTAACTGAACCCTAACCCTATCCCTAATCCTAACCCTTACCCTAACCCTAACCCTAACCCTTACCCTAACACAACCCTAACCCTAAACCTAACCCTAACCCTAACCCTAACCCTAACTGAACCCTAACACTAAACTTAACTCTAACCCAAACCCTAAACCTAACTGAACCCAAACTATAACTCCAACCCTAACCCTAACATTAACCCTAACCCTATCCCTAACCATAACTGAACCCTAAACCCAACCCTAACCCTAACGCTAACGCTAAGTGAACCCTAACCCTAACCCCAACTGTAACCATAATCCTAACGCTAACTGAACCTGAACACTAACCCTAACCCTAACCCTAACCCTAACTGACCCGTAACCCTAACCCTAATCCTAACTAAACCCTAACCTTAACCCTAATACTAAGCCTAACCCTAACCCTAACCATAACTGAAAGCTAACCCTAATCCTAACCCTAACCCTAACCCTAACCCTAAAGCTAACGCTAAGTGAACCCTCACCCTATCCCTAATCCTAACCCTAGCCCTAAACCAAACCCTTACCCTAACAGAACCCTAACCCTAAACCTAATACTAACCCTAACCCTAACACTAACTGAACCCTAAACCTAACCCAAACCCTAACCCTAACAATAATCCTAACCCTAACCCTAACACTAACTGAACCCTAACCTTAACCCTAACCCTAACCCTAACCCTAACCCTAACTGAACCCTAACCCTAACCCTAACCCTATCCCTAACCCTAATCCTAACCCTAACCCTTACCCAAACTGAACCCTAACCCTAACACTAAAACTAACCCTATCCCTATCTCAACCCTAACCCTAACCCTAACGCTTGCCCTAACCCTAACCCTAACCCTAACCCTAACCCTAACCCTAACCCTAACCCTAACTGAAACCTAACACTAACCTTAACCCTAACACAAACCCTAACGCTAACTGAACCCTAAATATTTACACTAACACTAACCCTAACCCTAACCCTAATCCTAACTAAACCGTAACCCTAAACCTAACACTAACCCTAACCATAACTGAACCCTTACCCTAACCCTAACCCTAACCCTAACCATAACTGAACCCTAAACCTATCCCTAATCCTAACCCTAACCCTAACCCTAACCCTTTCCCTAACAAAACCCTAACCCTAAAACTATCAGTAACCCTAACCCTAACACTAATGAACCCTAACCCTAACCATAACCCTAACCCTAACAGTACACTAACCCTTACCCTAACCCTAACCCTAACGCTAACTGAATCATAAACCTAACCCTAACCCTAACCCTAACTGATCTCGAACCATAAACTTATCTGTAACCTAAACCCTAACCATAACTGAACAATAACCCTTACCCTAACACTAACCCTAACCCTAACCCTAACCCTAACAGTACCCTAAAGCTAACCCTAACCCTAACCATAACTGAACCATAACCCTAAACCTAAACCTAACCCTAACCCTAACCCAATCTGAACCCTAACGCTAACTGAAACTTAAACTTAACCATAACCCTTACCCTAACACTAAAGCTAACTGAACCCTTACCCTAACCCTAACCCTAACCTTAACTCTAAACCTAACAGAACCATAAACCTAACCAAACCCTAACACTAAACCTAACCCTAACCCTAACCCTAACCCTAACAGAACCCTAAACCTAACCCTAACCCTAACGCTAACTGAACCATAATCCTAACCCTAACCCTTACACTAAAACTAACTGAACCATAACCCTAAACCTAACCTTAACCTAAACTATTACACTAACTGAACAATAACCCTTACCCTAACCCTAACCCTAAACCTAAACCTAACCCTATCCCTAACAGTACCCTAACCCTAACCCTAACCCTAACACTAACTAAACAATAACCCTATCCCTAAACCTAACCCTAACCCTAACACTAGCACAATCTGAACCCTAACCCTAACGCTAAATAAACCCTAAACCTAACCCTAACCCTAACCCTAACACTAACGCTAACGGAACCCTAACCCTAACACTAACCCTAACCCTATCCCTAACCCTAAACCGAAACCTAACTGAACACTAAACCTAAACAAACCCTAACCCTAACACTTATCCTAACCCTAACCCTAACCCTAATGTACCCTAACCATAACCCTAACCCTAACCCTAACCCTAACTGAACCCTAATCCTAACCCTAACCCTAATTCTATCCCTAACCCTAATCCTAACCCTAACCCTTACCCTAACTGAACCCTAACCGTAACACTAAAACTAACCCTATCTCTATCTGAACCATAACCCTAACCCTAACCCTAACCCTGACACTAACCCTAAACTTAACCCTAACAGTAACCCTAACCCTAACTGAAACCTAACCCTAACCCTATCCTTAATAGAACCCTAACCCTAACCCTAACCCTAACCCTAACTGTACCCTGACCCTAACCCTAACCCTAACTGAACCCTAACCCTAACCCTAACCCTAACCTTAACCCTAACCCTAACCCTAACCTTAACCCTAACCCTAACTGAACCATAACCCTAACCCTAACCCTAACCCTAACGCTAACCCTAAACCTAACTGAACCCTAAACCTAACCCTAACCTTAACCCTAATCCTAAACCTAACTGAACCCTAACCCTAGCCCTAACCCTAACCCTAAACCTAACACTAACCCTAACCCTATCCCTAACCCTAATCCTAACCCTAACCCTTACCCTAACTTAACCCTAACCATAACCCTAACACTCACCCTAAACCTAAAGCAAAACCTAACTCTAACTGAACCCTAACACTAACCTTAACTCTAACCCAAACCCTAACCCTAACTGAACCCTAACTATAACCCTAATCCTAAACCTAACACTAACCCTAACCCTAACACTAACCATAACTGAACCCTAACCCTAACCCTAACCCTAACCCTAACGCTAACGCTAAGTGAACCCTAAACCTAACCCTAACTGTAACCATAATCCTAACGCTAACTGAACCCTAAACCTAACCCTAACGCTAACCTAACCCTAACTGAACCCTAACACTAACCTTAACTCTAACCCAAACCCTAACCCTAACTGAACCCTAACTATAACCCTAACCCTAATCCTTACACTAACCCTAAACCTAACCCTAACCATAACTGAACCCTAATCCTAAACCTAACACTAACCGTAACCCTAACCCTAACCATAACTGAACCCTAACCCTAACCCTAACCCTAACCATAACGCTAACGCTAAGTGAACCCTAAACCTAACCCTAACTGTAACCATAATCCTAACGCTAACTGAACCCTAAACCTAACCCTAACCCTAACCCTAACCCTAACTGAACCCTAACCCTAACCCTAATCCTAACTGAACCCTAACCTTAACACTAACACTAAGCCTAACCCTAACCCTAACCATAACTGAACGCTAACCGTAATACTAACCCTAACCCTAACCCTAACCCTAACCCTAACGCTAACGCTAAGTGAACCCTAACCCTAACCCTAACTCTAACCTTAATTCTATCGCTAACTGAACCCTAACCCTAACCCTAACCGTAACCATAACCCTAATTGAACCGTAACCCTATCCCTAATCCTAACCCTAGCCCTAAAACTAACACTTACCCTAACAGATCCCTAACCCTAAACCTAACACTAACCCTAACCCTAACACTAACTGAACCCTAACCCTAACACTAACCCTATCCCTAACCCTAATCCTATCCCTAACCCTTACCCCTAACTGAACCCTAACCCGAACACTAAAACTAACCCTATCCCTATCTGAACCCTAACCCTAACCCTAACGTTTGCCCTAACCCTAACCCTAACACTAACCCTAACCCTAACCCTAACCGTTACCCTAACCCCTAACTGAACCCTAACCCTATCCCTATCTGAACCCTAAACCTAACCCCTAACCCCTAACCCTAACCCTAACAATAACTGAACCCTAAACCTAGCCTAAACACTAACACTAACCCAAACCCTAATAGAACCCTAACCCTAACCCTAACCCTAACCCTAAGGCAAAGCCTAACTTTACCCTAACCCTAACCGGAACCCTAACCTTAACTGAACCCTAACCCTAACCCTAACCCTAACCTTAACCCTAACCCTAACTGAACCATAACCCTAATGTTAACAGAACCCTAAACCTAACCCAAACCCTAACCCTAACCCTAACCCCTAACTGAACCTTAACCCTAACCCTAACCATAACGCTAACCCTAAACCTAACTGAAACCTAAACCTAACACTAACACTAACACTAACCCTAACCCCTAAACCCTAACCCTAAACCTAACCCTAACTGAACCCTAACCCTAGCCCTAACCCTAACCATAACCCTAACCCGATCCCTAACCCTAATCCTAACCCTAACCCTTACCCTAACTGAACCCTAACCCTAACCCTAACCCTAACCCTAACCGTAACCCTAAACCTAACTGAACCCTAACCCTATCCCTAATCCTAACCCTAACCCTAACCCTAACCCTTACCCTAACACAACCCTAACCCTAAACCTAACCCTAAACCCTCACCCTAACCCTAACTGAACCCTAACACTAAACTTAACTCTAACCCAAACCCTAACCCTAACTGAACCCAAACTATAACTCCAACCCCTAACCCTAACATTAACCCTAACCCTATCCCTAACCATAACTGAACCCTAACCCCAACCCCTAACCCTAACGCTAACGCTAAGTGAACCCTAAACCTAACCCCAACTGTAACCATAATCCTAACGCTAACTGAACCCGAACACTAACCCTAACCCTAACCCTAACCCTAACTGACCCGTAACCCTAACCCTAATCCTAACTGAACCCTAATCTTAACCCTAACACTAAGCCTAACCCTAACCCTAACCATAACTGAAAGCTAACCCTAATCCTAACCCTAACCCTAACCCTAACCCTAAAGATAACGCTAAGTGAACCCTCACCCTATCCCTAATCCTAACCCTAGCCCTAAACCAAACCCTTACCCTAACAGAACCCTAACCCTAAACCTAACACTAACCCTAACCCTAACACTAACTGAACCCTAAAACCTAACCCAAACCCTAACCCTAACAATAATCCTAACCCTAACCCTAACACTAACTGAACCCTAACCTTAACCCTAACCCTAACCCTAACCCTAACCCTAACTGAACCCTAACCCTAACCCTAACCCTATCCCTAACCCTAATACTAACCCTAACCCTTACCCAAACTGAACCCTAACCCTAACACTAAAACTAACCCTATCCCTATCTCAACCCTAACCCTAACCCTAACGCTTGCCCTAACACTAACCCTAACCCTAACCCTAACCCCTAACCCTAACCCTAACCCTAACCCTAACTGAAACCTAACACTAACGTTAACCCCTAACACAAACCCTAACCCTAACTGAACCCTAAATATTTACACTAACACTAACCCTAACCCTAACCCTAATCCTAACTAAACCGTAACCCTAAACCTAACACTAACCCTAACCATAACTGAACCCTTACCCTAACCCTAACCCTAACCCTAACCTTAACTAAACCCTAAACCTATCCCTAATCCTAACCCTAACCCTAACCCTAACCCTTTCCCTAACAAAAAACCCTAACCCTAAAACTATCAGTAACCCTAACCCTAACACTAATGAACCCTAACCCTAACCATAACCCTAACCCTAACAGTACACTAACCCTAACCCTAACCCTAACCCTAACGCTAACTGAATCATAAACCTAAACCCTAACACTAACCCTAACCCTAACTGATCTCTAACCATAAACTTAACTGTAACCTAAACCCTAACCATAACTGAACAATAACCCTTACCCTAACACTAACCCTAACCCTAACCCTAACCCTAACAGTACCCTAAAACTAACCCTAACCCTAACCATAACTGAACCATAACCCTAACCCTAAACCTAACCCTAACCCTAACCCAATCTGAACCCTAACGCTAACTGAAACTTAAACTTAACCATAACCCTTACCCTAACACTAAAGCTAACTGAACCCTTACCCTAACCCTAACCCTAACCTTAACTCTAAACCTAACAGAACCATAAACGTAACCAAACCCTAACACTAACCCTAAACCTAACCCTAACCCTAACCCTAACTGAACTCTAACCCTAAATCTAACCCTAACCCTAACCCCTAATTGAACACTAACCCAAACCCTAACCCTATCCCTAACTCTAATCCTAACCCTAACACTTACCCTAACTGAACCCTAACACTAACACTAAAATTAACCCTATCCCTATCGGAATCCTAACCCTAACCCTAAACCTAACCGTAACACTAACCCCTAACTGAACCCTAAACCCTAACCCTATCCCTAACTGAACACTAACCCTAAACCTAACCATAACTCTAACTCTAACTGAACCCTAAACCTAACCCTAACCCTAACCCTAACCCTAACCCTAACCCTAACCCTAAACCTAACACTAACTGTACCCTAACCATAACACTAACCCTAAACCTAATCCTAACTTAACCCTAACACTAACCATAACACTAACCCTTACCCTAACCCTAACCATAACTGAACCCTAAACCTAACCCTATCCCTAACCCTAACACTAACGCTAACTGAACCCTAACCCTAACCCTAACCCAAAACTTAAACCCTAACTGAACCCTATCTATAACCCTAACCCTAACCCTAATCCTAACGGAACCCTAAACCTAACACTAACACTAACCCTAACCCTAAACCTAACCATAACTGAACCCTAACCCTAACCCTAACCCTAACCCTAAACCTAACCCTTAA
The DNA here is from genome assembly GCA_022605955.1 of Rallus limicola. Taxonomy (NCBI): domain Eukaryota; kingdom Metazoa; phylum Chordata; class Aves; order Gruiformes; family Rallidae; genus Rallus; species Rallus limicola. The sequence goes on along the minus strand of JAKCOZ010000041.1, from coordinate 567 downwards.
CCTAACAGAACCCTAACCCTAAAACTAACACTAACCCTAACCCTAACAATAACTGAACCCTAACCCTAACCCTAACCCTAACCCTAACCATAACAGTGACTTAAACCTAACCCTAACCCTAACCCCTAACCCTAACCCTAAACTGAATCCTAACTCTAAACTTTAACCCCTAACTTAAACCCTAACCCTAACTGATTAATAACCCTTACCCTAACCCTAACATAACCCTAACCCTAACCCTAACAGTACCCTAACCCTAACCCTAACTTTAACCATAACTGAACCATAACCCTAACCATAAACCAAACCCTAACCCTAAACCAAACCAAATCTGAACCCTTACCCTAACGCTAACTGAACCCTAAACCTAACCCTAACCTTAACCCTAACACTAACGCTAACTGAACACTAACCCTAACCCTAACCCTAACCCAAACCCTAACCCTAACCCCTAAACCTAACGTAAACCTAAACCTAACCCAAACCCCTAACACTAACCCTAACTGAACCCTAACCCTAACTGAACCCTAACCCTAACCCTAACCCTAAACCTAACTGAAACCTAAC